>JASDQU010109141.1:130792-148082 GCA_032191745.1 Picea mariana
ATATATATATTGAGCATTAGTTTTCCTAGTAAAGGGTTTCCAAGGCAAATTTTGTCTCTTTTTATTATTATGTGATTTTTGTGACATTTGTTTGCATACCTCGTTGTGTTAGTTTTAACAAAATAGATGGAATAATGTAAGTGTTTAACAAGAAAACTTTTGAAGGGTTACGATAAAAAACATCTAAGAACCTATGATGAGAATTTGATCTACATTCAACAATCTTATGATAAAGCAATCCATACTTTCTGTGACAAGTCCAATTTTTAAATTTGTTGTGGATATTTTCCACCTTCATCTCTAAATGTTGTGAATCGACAACATGAAGGGAGAAATAATTCACCACAAGAGAATCATTGAAGGCTCAAATATTTATAGATAAGACTAGGCAAATACTTGGAAGCTCAAACAAAATTAACATTAGATATGGTTTTGAAAAAGAAGTCAAGAACAACTTGGGTCACTGAGAACTCTATTAGGTTGGGTTTGTAAGGTACCAGATGTAATATAATAAATAGAAACATAAATATTGCAGAAATTACCAGTAGAACAACAAAATATAGAGATTAAAAACACCAACAATGATACCTTTATTGATACAACTTAGACAAGTTCACTTGTCTCTTTTAGAGGGAAACCTCCAACAGAACATAGCTCTATTACAATAATTCTTAAGACAAGACTCTCCCATGCCTTATGCTCTTATTTATACTAATTGTATCTTCTAAATATCATTTTAGAGGAAGATATTTCTAGAAGTCGAAGCTTCTATTAATTCTTAGACTTGTTCATATTATTATATAGGCCTTATTTACTAATGTCGGCCTTTATTACATAGAAAACATATTATTCTACCTACATGAGGGGTTAGGGAGGTTAGGTCCCTAGCATGCCCTCCCCATTGAAAAATAACCTTGTCCTCAAGGCTTGAGATAAGGAAATTTGTAACACCATGTTTCCCCCAGTTTGTAAATATAACTATATTGACCAAGAAACTATGGAAAACTCAAAGGTGTGAGTGTTTGATTTGATGGACCTTTGTATAAAAGGTCTATGAATGTAAATTATGTTATTTTAATAGAAAATGGATACGTGTTGCATGACCGCTGAAAAGGGGATGTGCTAAGAGAAACCACGAATGCTATGAGAAGGTGGTGGAGGGGACCAGGAATGGTTGCGTTAACCTCCATCAAACCAGTACTTTGTTGGATTCAATTGCTCAGGAACAAAACAACCCTATGACCCAGGAATGAATTACAGTCAGACTGGTATGTGGGAAGACATCCTCAAGAGTTAATGAGGGGATGGGGAAGACCGCCCATCGATAAGGATTCCAGACCTGACCACGGACTCAAAATTCAAGCCACACAAAATCTTGTTGAGGAAGGAAATAAAGGAAGTGGGGTGGGCAGGGGAAGACCTTCTAAGAGTGTAGAGACGAAATTAGAAGATCTCAGGTCTGAGGAAGGACTGAAAGAGGAAAGTGAGTTCTGATCGCATAAAATAGAAATGGAGTTGGGAGAAGGAGAGTAACCTTCCTCCCTATCTATTTTTGTACTGGGAGAAGGAGATTAACCTTCGTCCCTAACTTATGTTGAGCTGGAAGAGAGAGATTGAATGTCAAAGCATCGTGGTCTAAGCTCGGGGGTGGCCAGTGGTAAAGCCATTAGGAGTGACTAAGCCTATGGTTGGGTGGAAACGATCACCCCTTTCAGCAGTCACATCACACCTTATGGTTCTGATAAGTGTTTTCATGCCTTGTGCTTTGAATTGGAAATAATGGATGCATAAGTGTATTTATATGTCTATAAATAGTTTTTGTATTGAAATGATTAAGTTATGAGTATGCGTTTGTTTCCTTGATAACTTATTCTTTTGTTTGATTTTCGATATGCTCTAGTTTAATCCCTCGAAGGTGTTTCCCCAGAGAATTACATTACAACTCCAGAGTCGAAGAAAGCCTATTGGCACTGCTACCGTTTCGGTAACCTCACGAGTTTACCTTTCCCTATTTCAGAGCTCAAATTTCTACGAGTTAGGGAGGCATTTCCTTCATACCAGTAGTCTAAGAGACTTTGAACTCGTGCCCAAGTCCTTAACCAAAAACCCAGCTAAGAATAGAGTTCATATCCCAAGATTCATCTGAAGGTCCATGTGACCTGGGTCTAGGAACCCTACGCTAAAAGGAGTTAGCTCATGAAGGTTTCAGAACTTCGAGAGATCGAAGCTATGAGATGTCAAATTTCACGATAGTCAAAGTTACCCAAACTAATGGAGTAACAAGAGGCATAGATGACTTAAGAAACTAACAGCGAATATGAATTCACGTTGTGTATTGGGAGGCACTACTACATTGGGTGGAAATTACAACGAAATATTACGACGGTTTAAAATTTCATCATAATTTTTTTTCTTTTTTTGGACTAAATTTACTTTTTTTGGGGGGGGTCCAACTGCTCGCCACTCTAGCGACCAACATTCCACGTTGGTCGTTCTAGCGACTAAAATTCCACGTTGGTCGTTCTAGCGACCAACATTCCAACTTTAGTTATTATAACGACCAACTATGTCACGTGTGAGAATCAAACGGTCATTGACTTATTGTTTGGTCAATTTGACCGAATTCATCAGAAGACCAACTAAATCAATCCTATATATATCTCAATTATGAAAAATGTGCTATAGTTGCGACAATCATTTTCTACAGTTGCGTGAGTAATTTATGAAATGGTTTTCTGATGCAATGGTGTTCTGGTTTTTTATGAAATCTTGATTTCAATTCTCTTTCAAGAAGAGAAACATTGAATTGATCAGAATCTACATAGCTGAGATTTCGAAGGTCAGTACTTAAACTTTTTCTATGTGATTTAGTAATTTGGTGGTATTGAACTATTTTATGGTGGTATTGAACTTTTGATAATTATTATCTTTAATTTGATACCATTCCCACATGTTCTGGAACTCGAAAAACGCGATCTAGGTAGAAAGAAATAAATTCTGGACTCTTCAGCACATTCAACAGCTCATTGGTCTTGCATTTTACCCTTTAGTCGTTGAAAGTCAGAGCTTTCGGCGGCTCACTACACTGTCAAATTTTCCACTTAGCTGCCAAAAACCCTAAAATAAACTCCTATCTGATACTTTGCATATCTCTACCTCATGAATATCTAGTGATCCATTAAATTATTATGTATTCCTTCAATTGATGTATTAAAACCCTTAATGTGAAGATATGTATCTAAAAGGAGTTAGAAACTATAATGAAGCAAGATGGAGTAACGATGTTAATTCACAATCTTAGTATGAAAATAGTGTTTTGACAAGACAACAAGATTAGAAATAATCACATGAAATTTATTCAAAATATCATTTGGAAAAAAGTTAATCAAATTAGTATATATGAAAAAGATTTTTCTAGAGGAATATGCACTCTCTCGGACCCATAGGAATTGGATCTACTAGATGAGGTAATAGTCCAATCTAGTTTTTCAATCTCTTTGAAGACTTCTTTACAGTCATATTCATGAGAATATTTAAGATTTATACACCTAAGAACATGCACATGAAGCAATAGTGTTGGGAGTCCCAAACAAAATTCAAGGATGAACTATTGGATGAAGGGAAGGTCCTTGTTAATATATTAAACCTTGTCCAATGTTAGAAAAATTAAAAAGCAAGTAGTTTTTCTAATGGATCTAAGTAAGGAAATGGAATAGGAAATTATTCGAGACTCGGATCTCATCGACTAGTTCTAGAGAAGAGGAAAATGCACATTAAAAGACATGATAATGAGACTTAGACATGTTTTTTTGAAATTTATTTCTTAAAGGACAATCTTAGGATCCAACTTGATATATTTCCTTCCATGTAATTGGCTCATAAACCCATTTATCTTTTGATATCCTATGGGAAGCATTATATCCTATGGGAAGCATCATAAACCTCTTCCCTTTAAGTTTAATTGTATTTGCCTCTAACATATATAGGTATGGGAAATCATTACACATGCCTGGAAATCACTAGTTTTTTAGTCTCCATCCTTTGTTTTAAGAAAAAAATATCAAAATGATTAAGAATGAAATATTGATGCATGAGAATATATTTCAATCATATTAAAAGTTTCTAGGGAGGCTTCCCAAGAAAAACACCACACTCTGTAATGTTCCATACAATTACAAAAATTTATAAAGATATTGAAAAAAAATCTATAGTATTTGGCAATGGGGATAAATAAATTTATTAGTATCAATGGATTTTCCATCCATTTCTATAACATATGTTGTTACATCATTAAAAAATACCATTATAGAATGTTTGAAATCTTTGGGCAAAGGTTATGGGTTAGAGGAGGGATGAACTCTCTGTTCTCCACGTTCATCTAAAAGGAAACTAATTTTATTTTATTTAGTAGTTTCAAACTAATATCTCTATCTAATGTTTCATATCAAGTCTTCACAAAAAAATTAACCATGTGAATCTATTAGGGTCCTACCCTAACTCCCTTAAATAGATAGATAGATTTATATGTACTAAGGCCAGATCTATTAAATAGGGACTATATAGTAGATGTAGTGTGAAAGCAATAATTGTAATAAGACTTACTACAAGGTTCAACCTACTATAAATTTCCTTCACAAGAGAGTTCCTACAGGGTTAGATAGAAACTAAAAAATGAAGTAGAAGCAAGGTAATGAGATGTCTTGTGAAGCTTATTGTAATGGGAACTCTACTCATCTAGTGGGGTCCTCCTTGATGATGCAAGTGAACATTTGTTTCATCAATAAAGGTAGTAGTACTTGTGGAATTTTGATTTCCATGCAATTGCCTATTTGAATTTTGGTTCGAGATCTCTGTTTGAAAGTTGGGGGATTTCTGTCAAAAATAGAAATGACATTTGGCTTCCTTCTTTCGCCATATGTCTTCAAAACTTAATGAGGAGGATGATTTAACTTTTGATAATTATTATCTTTAATTTGATACCATTCCCACATGTTCTGGAACTTGAAAAATGTGATCTAGGTAGAAAGAATTAAATTCTGGACTCTTCAGCACATTCGACGGCTCATTGGTATTGTGTTTTTCCCTTTAGCCACTGAAAGTCAGAGCTTTCAGTGGCTCACTACACTGTCAAATTTTCCACTTAGCTGTCGAAAACCCTAAAATAAACTTAGGTTTAATTTAAGAAGAACATCAATTTATACATTGAAATACCATCTTTAAGAGCTTGTCTCTAAGCCTTTAAATCTGAAGAAATTGAAAATGATTCTTCTTCTTAATGTTCGTCTTATCATGTGATTTGGAAATCATTAGCAAGTTATTTTTTATCACTAACATAGTGTACCGTTTATCATTACCGCGCCAAGGAATTGCTTGCCAGCTTTGATTCGTTGTATTCAAATTAATTTTCTTTACATCAACATTTTTTATGAGAATTAAAGTTGTCTTTATGCTTCTTATGTCATGATTTATTTTTCTCCCCAAACTCTTTCTTGCACTTCTATCAATTTTGTTCCTCAATTTTGAAAACATAATAGTAGGTGGATCGCAACAAAGAGATTATTATAAGATTCATTTATGTTTGGATGTTTATGTGTAAGTCAATCTGTTGTTTTAGAACCAAGTGTCATTTAGATTCCCAAATAGCCAGTGTTGTACGTTGGATATGAAATGCATTGGTTTCATTCTTTGTTCCTTATTTTTTCTAGCTGATTTTAGGTTTCATGCTTTGTCCCTTATTTTTTCTGAACATGCTGTATAATTTTCATTACAAATATCTAAATATATACCAAATTATTTGAATAGATTTTTATATTGTACTTATAATGTTTCAATGGATTTGTTGTAATAGGTAATTACAATGTCAACTCCAGACGAGAAAAAAGAGCTTGTTATGTTAAAGCGGAAAATGGCGATTTGTGGTGATGAGAAATGTTATTTCCCTTGTTGTGAATGCAAGGGTTTTAATGGAAGAAGACTACCTTTAAAAATAGTTGAAAAACATTGTAGGGAGAATGGGCACGTTGAAGGGGGCAATGAATATCGTCCCATGGTAAGTAATTAGTTATTATAGATCTTTAAGGGTATTATACATTAAATGTTTTTTTTTTTAAATTTATCTTTCAAAATAATATGTGTGATATACTCTAACTTTATTTTAGTGCTTCTATTGTTTTTATTAAAGAAAAATCATCCTAAGAATGTGATGTCACCTAGCAAGAGGCATTTTCATAGAGATAATATTGAAGAACAAGTTGAACTTAATCATGTAGATAATGATGATCATGTCATGATGATATTAATAATACAATTGATGATGATGGGACAAATAGATTGATCCAAGACATTTATAATGCTCCAATGGATGATGATGTCAACTTGGAGGAGGACAACTTGCAGGATGATAATGATGACAGTGATGAGGACAATGATGATGAATATATTTTGGATAAACCTATCCTTCAAAATGCCACTCAATCCCTATATGAAGGCACACAAAAAAATGTTCTCTCTGCTGTAATGTTGTTGGTCGACTTGAAGGTATCAAATGGTTTTTCAAACACATGTATGACATAGATCCTAAGGTAAGAAACATAATTTTACAGTTTTATGCAATTTTCAACTTTTATTTTATTTTATTTTTAGTGTCAATTGATGTCTAAATTAAGGATGCAATATTTATAATGATTAATATAATTTTCATTATTGATTTATTTTTTTGTATATTGTTGTTGTAGGTTGATAGGTGAATATTTCTTACCATCACCAAATAAGTTACCTTGCACATACCGAGAATTATCTGCCATTTTGAAAGAAATTGGAATGGAACATCAGACTATTGATGCATGACCCAATGATCACATCATATATTATGGACAATATGCATCTGAATCAAATTTCCCGCAATGTCAAATCAGTAGATATCGAACTGATCAGTTAACGAAAAAGGTGCCTCACAAGGTTCTTCGTTATATTCCCATAATTCCACACCTGCAACGACTATTTAGATGTCAGAACATAGCATAGTTTATGGATTACCATGCATGGAATAGAAGTGAAGACGATGTTCTTCGAATGCCTACAGATGGTTCTTTATATAAAAATATCGAAGAAAGATGGCCAATTTTTAAAGAAGAACCTTGTAATGTTAGTATTTCATTGCCAAGTGATGGTGTAAATCCATTTTGTGAGCTCAGGTCTATCTACCCGGTGTGGCCTGTTTTTTTTATAAACAATAACCTTCCTCCTTGGATGTCAATAAAGACAGAGCACACAATGTTGGCAATGATTGTTCCAGATATATTTTTATAACGATATTGTTTTTTTAATGTTTAACATTTCATTTGTCTTGTTCATTGCACAATTTCATATATGTATACAAGGTGTAGTAATTATGTGTATTTTTTTACCATTTAGGTAAGTACCAAGTGAAAGATATGAATGTATATATTGAACCTCTTTTTGATGAGCTGTTAAAGTTATGGGACGACATCACTATGTACGACATCTCTAGACCAATAGGTCAAAGAGGATTTCAATTCCATGGGATTCTTACATGGACAATTCACGATGCACCGAGACTAACACATTTTTGTGGTATGTAACACACTATTACACTTAAATAAGTTAGATGTTGATGATATTATAATGTTTGTTTTTTAAATAATTGCTTGTTATATAACTAATGTTGCCATTGATGTGTATCTTCTAGGTCTTCAAACAAAGGGTAAATTTGCATGTCCAATTTGTGGTCCTAGGATGAGATCTCGTCATTCAAGAAGTTTAGGAAAGGAGGTGTTTGATGAATATAGGCACTTTCTGCCTAAGAACCATAGGTATCGAAATACCGATAAACATCTTTTCAATGGGAAAGAGGAGAGTGGGATAAAACGACGAAGAATGACACCACACCTATGGAAGTTGGAATATAACAGATCAAATCGTCAATGTAAATCAATCTTCATCATCGTATGCAATATATTACATTTTTTAATTGTGTTGAACTCTCATGTCTATTGTGTATAATCTAACAATTGTTGTGTTAATTTCATTTATGTAACATATAGTTGGTCGTCAAGGCATTGATCTGCTTCCACGAGGAATGAAAAGTTTCCCCAAACAATTCAGTAGGTTGCCCTACTATGAGCAACTAGAAATAACTCATTTGTTCGACACAATACATCTCGGGAAGAACGTAACATAAATGTTGTGGAGAATCTTAGATGGAAGGTGTGACAAAGAAACAATTTCTAAAATTTGTAGTGACATTCAAGAAGCCAATCATGCAATGCTAAATATTATTGATTTAAATAGGACTAATGGAGTCGATCAAAATAGCCTCCCATGGTTATTTAAAGAAGATGAAAGCAATGTTGTAAAAGAGCTCATTCAAAAAAATAGATTTCCAACAGGATTTGCTTCAAACATCAAGAATATATTAACAAAGAAAGGTGAATTTGGCAGGTTAAAAATTCATGACTGGCATACCTTCATCATGGCAATTTCTTTCGTATATTTGTTATGTATTGGTAAGAATTGATGTAATATTTTTAAATTTTGTAAATATATTGTTAATATGAAATCGTAAATTTATTAATGTGTCATTGTTTTGTTACAATATGTGCTACCTCTATCTTTGCCCGACAACTTTGACAACAACATAAAACAAGTTATATATGACCTTGGAAAATACATGAGGTAAATAACGACATATGAATTACATATTATTATTTATATGTAATAAAAATGTAGTAGAAGTTGTTGATGACATTTGTTTTACTTGTAATATTCATGTATACAATATTGTCTTTGTTGAAACCTATTTTGTTATCGTAACATTTGTAGGTGGTTGTCATCTAAATAAATCCATAAGGAAGATATAAAATATTGGAAGAGAGAAATTATGCGTTTAATGTGTGCAATGCAAAAGTATCTACCTTCAGCATTTTTCAATGCGCAAGAACACTACCTCATACACCAGGTTGAGGAGATTGAAATGTGTGGACCTGTACACACAAGGTCAATGTGGATGGTGGAGAGACACCTTAAGTCATTGAAGGATTTAGTTAGACAAAGAGCACGTCCCGAGGGTTCTATGGTGGAGGGGTATATGGTATATCAAACGTTAGTGTATATTAGCGATTATCTTCCTGATTTAAGGAGGAAAATTAATATGCATTGCATTTGGGGTGTCAATAACGTCAAAATATCTGAAGTGGATGTCTTGGTCGAGAATGGTAAAATGAGGAAAGTGAAAGGTATTATATTATTTGATTTTTAGCTATATTATATTTCTTCAATTTATATTATACCTCCATCAATTATTATTATTCATTATTGTTACTAATTTATATTTTTTTTATTGCAGTTGGTCGAGTGTGGTATGCACTACATTTATACATTGCTAACAATATTGATTGGATGAATCTATGGATAGAACAATGTGAACAACATGATGGTAGGTTATCATGGGAAAGGGTAGCTACATTAATTAAAAGAGCTCATCATAATGAAGATCACAATCTTACGCAGAGGGAGATTGATTTAGCATATGGTTTAAAAGATAAACATGTAAGCATATAAAATTTTACCCGCACTTTTTTTTATTATACAAAATGTTAATGTATCATTTTTTAATATTTGTTAAGTTTAAATATGTTTATTAATTATTAATTTATTTTGTACTTGTCAGGAATATTGCAGTTGAAGCACCACAAATCTATGTGGTATAATGGTCAAAAATTCCGCATCAAAAGTGTGGATGACATGAAGAAAACCGCAAATTCAGGGATAACTACAGTGTTTCAAGCCACTAATGTTTCTTCTAGAAGTGACAAACATCCAAGACTAACAGAAAATAGATATTATGGATATTTTTATGATATAATCGAGTGTGACTTCAAATCCTTCAAGATAATTCTGTTTGAGGTCAAATGGTATCGTTTATGGATAAATGAGCATGATTCTGAAAGAACTGTTATTCAACATGACAATGGTTTTACCATGGTTAATACAAGGACATTTGAGTCGGGTCTAGAAAGTTATGTTCTTCCCAGCCAATGCGAGGTTCCCGATAAACTAGGTTGGTCGTTTGTTGTTAGATATGATCCAAGAGGAAGGCCTGTAAAGTATAATGTACCGGAAGAAGAGCAACATGAGGAGGTAGACCATGTATCGTTAGATGATGAAGTCGAAGAATTTGATCGACCATATGATGTAGATGATAATGTTCTCGATGACGCTATATCTGATGATGATATTATCGAAAATTATGACAGTATTGATGATGATGTTGATATGGCCAATCCATTCGAAGATGATTCTGAAATACCAGATGATGATACAAAATATGATGAGTTGGATGAAGAAGAAGATCAATGATATTCCTACATGTGGTGAGTGATTTGTACTATAGATCTCTTATGTTTTTTTGTCTTTCATGTAATCTTAGTGTAGTTTATAATTATAGTTGTTGAATATAGATAGATTGGGTATTGGGGAAATTGAGNGGGAATAATTAGAGCTTCCACCTTCACATGGTTGCCCTTGTTTAGTAGAGAATGAACTATTCTCGAAACCAAGAGAAGCTCATGGAAAACAAGGTTTATAGCATAGTTGAAATTTGACTCATCATCGCCACCCCCCATTTTCTGGGGGTTCGGGGGAAACGCCCCCGATCCAAATTCCAGTTGTCCATCTCCCATTGAGGAGGCTAATAAATTATCTTCCTATCATTTCCAACTACAAGTATCTCTTGGAAACATAAGAAAAAAGTGAAATCAAGTGAACATAATCGTTAGAACCATAAACCCTAATTTAGTGGAGTCATCGAAAGTTGCCCCTAGTCTTAGTTGTCACCCTTCATGACAGATGTCACACACCGATCATTATATCAGAACGTTAGAGGCATGTGGTCATTGGGATCATGAGGCTTTATCTCCTTCACTATATTCTAGAATTTTTTATTCTTTTTAAATATTTATGTAATATGAAAAAGACAAAAAAATCAAAAGACATAAAAAAGAAAAGCAAGGGGGTGGTGTAATTTATATCTCTATGATTTAGTAATTAGGTAGCATCTGTAAGTTTTGTTTCCCTTGAAAAAATAACCTATTTTGATTCAATTGGGTTTTAGTATTGTCGTGGGAGATGTACCATGTGTTATCTCTCCAGGAGTCCTTCTCGGGTTGTAGCTTGAAGAAGCCTGGTAACTTAAAATGTTTCAAAAGTCAATAATCAGATAAGTAATTGAACTGGTGGGTGAAGAAAGTTTATATCTATCAACTAGAACACATATGTGATGGGATGAATAAAGATTGCAGAAATTACTTGTTAAATCAATGTTTATGAGTTGACCAATGAGATGACAGTCATTTGCAACTAGACAAACTTAGATAACAGTAATCATTTACAAATTGAAAGTTTTAATTGAAACTTACTAAATCAATATAAATAGTTTGCTTTCGAGAAGCAAATAAAGAAAGCACATACAAATATTTTTTTTTGTTTTCTCTTTATAAATCTAAATAATATTGAATTTAATAAAATATGAAACACAGATATATAGATAGTCAAAAGCTAATCTAAACATTCTAGTTTCATTAATATGTAAATGACAGAAACTAGAAAAACAAAGAAGCTAACATGTTTGTGAACTGACATTAAAAGTGAAAGGAACTTGTGATCTGTATTATATAAAAGGTCTTAGTATAAAAAACAACATGGTATAGTCTCCAGACTCGAACCATCAGTCTATAAAATTGATAGGCTTTATAGCCTTTACAAGCATTTTCAGATACTGAGAAATTGGATCTGAAATACTAATAATAGAAAACTGTTACAAAAAAACTTTCAAAAAGTATGGATCTAGTCCATTTCTAGAATTCAATTTGTCTTCAATCCTCTAAGTCTTTGATAGCTGCATGAAGGTCTTGATGTATGATGACAAGGCTGGTGTCTTTATTCAACAGCTAGATATGTTCCTCAATAGTTGTAAGCAGTCTTCAATAATGATAAGCTAATCATCAACCTAGCTACCTTGGTTAATGCCTCAAAACTCTGAAACAAGATGCCAAAATGTACATAGAAATTTGTTTGAGATTACTTTATGCTTCATCACCAAAAATCCTCTTTGCTCGAGCGCTAGATCTTCAAAATCTATTTCCAACAGTTTTAGCGGCTCTTTTTCCCTGAAAAATGCGAGTTAGCCGCTGAAAGCCAGGGCTTTCAGCAGCTAATTACGTGTTGTTATGTTGATTATGCCACCAAAACGCCCGTGTTTGTTAAAAATATAAAAACTTCAAAAATGAGTCTTTTACTTGATTATTTGGATTGATCCACTTGCAAATCTTGAGTAACCTCTGCAAGGACATGCAAATCTAGGTGTGTAGCTATTTTAGCCTTCAACTTTTTTATCTTTTTCTTCAAATGCTTAGCAAACCAAAATAGCTCGTGATGATCCTTTATGATCCTCTTCTTCTTGTTCTTTTCCTTTACACTTTCAAGTGCCAATCTTTCAAAGGTTTCACTGGTTTCTGAAAAATTCTTTGATAGAGTCTCATATCTGGCCTTTATCACCCTCTCTATCACTTTCTGTTGTGTTATTTTCTCTTTGAGTTTCTTAATCTTCTGTGATTTTCTAGATTTTCTCTTTCTTGATGTTTCTCCTTCCTCATAACCTGTGAACCTCTCAGTTTTTGGTGCTTTCTCCATAGAAAATTCTATGTTCTGATCAGCAGGGACCTCTTCTTTATTTGGCTCAAAATCAGATTCTGAGTAGGGTAAGTTAAGCACATTTGCTTGGTTTGTTGAGTTGAAGCTTGCTCTGCAACTTCCTTGAAAACCAATTTCTTCTTTGCCTTATTGAATTTTGAGTTGGATGTTGGTTCCTTTGAGAGGTCAAGGGTGATGGCTCTCCTCCTCTTTAGACTACTCTGAGGATTTTGTATCTTTTTTCTTGATTTCCTCTTGCCTTTATCAGGTTGAGTTTCTAACTCAAAACCTCCCCAAAACATGAAGTGTTCCCATGTTCTTTATTTCTTCCTCAATTCTTCTACAAGAATCATTTTGATCAAACCAAAATGAAACAAGGTGTTTTGGATATGGTCAGGTTCATCTTGGACCTTGTGTGACATCTTTTTCAAGCTCTTGTGAAAATAATATGGTAGATTGAGAGAAACTTTTCCTGTAAAGTGGTCCATAAGTTTGAAGTGGTATAACATGACCCTATCATACCTTCCCTCTATAGTTATATACAATTGTATGGCTTTGAGAAGAGTCTTCCACTTCTCCTCCAAATGAGAAATGGGGATATCCCTATTCCAAATGATGTCTTGGAATTCATGATTTAAATAAGGTCTAAACTCCAGATTCTTGGTGACTGTGATTTTGAACCATTTTTGCCCTGTTCTTGGCATGCCTGCAGCAGAGGCTATGTCTGCTTCATCAAATTGTATCTCCAAAGGGCCAATTGTGGCTTTGTTTCCAACATAAGATTTTTCAAAGGCTTATGTGATACCCTGGTGGTAACCCTCTTGTAGATTTTCCACATAAGTGAGACAACCTACATCTGAGAAACACTGATGAATCTTTGGATGAGATTGTAAATATTGAATGTTATCTAACTCCTTCCTTATAGGTGGACCACCTTGTTTCTTACCCATATGTAAAACACAAGATGACCTATAGAAACCTAAAACAGATAAATTACCAATCAAAAGAACCTACTGGCGATGAAGAATAAACTATGTATGATCAACTAGTGGAGGAGAAACGTTGTTTATAGGCATTCATAGCTCATGGAATTTGAATTTGAATGATGACCATAATGCTGATGTAGACGTGTGAATGATTATTCCATAACTGGTGATACAGTCGTGTAAGCATGCCAATCTCCCATAAAAACGGTCACCCTCCCTTTATGATGTGTGTGCTTCCTTTTCTCTTTCGAACTCCTGAAGAGGCGGTGCCCAAAACCACTTCTGCACTTTTGGTGGCTCCTTCTTGTTTCCAAAATTCGCATTTGCCGCCGGAAGTTTGACTTTTCAGTGGCTCCTTCTTATTTCCAAAAGTCGCATTTGCCGCCGGAAGTTTGACTTTTCAGTGGCTCCTTCTCAACTTCAAAACAATGGTTAGCCACTGAAAAGACTTTTCTTTGATTTTTGAAAGCAATAAACAAAAAATCAATTTATTTTGGAATTTCTCACTTATTCCCTTTGCTTGGAGACCATAAACCACAAAAAATTAAAAATGACACTTAGTCATGACTATGCTATCACCTAAAAATCAAATAAAATGACAAGTTTATTTTAGGAGATAACACCATGATTTTGAGTTTTCACTTCTATGATTGGTTATTCTTCTAGTCTTTATGGAAAACCCTTCAATTTCTCTTGAATTATTGGTGTATATAATTGGTCCCTTTTGGTGTCGATTGTTTCCCAGGTCATCATTAGGTCATGCTTATGTTAAAGGGAAGTTTTTAGCTTGTGTTGGACATTTCTCAAATATCTTTACCATCCATGTCAACCTTCCCAGTGCCAAGTTGTACTTAGTGGTTTGTTCTCTCAAAGTTATTGTCCAAGACCTCAATTCATGTTCCTAATCTTATTTCACACCAATTGATGATAGATACCTCAATGCATTCCTTTTAGAGAATATCTTCGTATAAAATTCAACTCATTATTTTGGGAAGTGGATTTAGAGACATTTGCAGTAACTTGGGGCATCATCAGTGGTAGGTTCCATCACATCTGACAGTGGGTATACATGAATGACACCTTATCGATTAAGTCTCCTAAGTGTTTTCCATCATATCATATGTTCACAATTTATAGAATGTAATTTGTACACTTGTTATCACCTTGTCAATTAAAACAAGAGTTCTTAGGAAAGTCTTAGGTCTTTGAGGAAAATACATTAATAATACATGGCAATAGGATGGGGAAAAAATGGTAATNTAGGGGTCCATCATATTATTATATAAATCAAGGTATTACTCACATTTGATATGTAAAGAAAACATATAAGTGTTCCACATTTTTCTCTAGTGCCTCAAAGAGATGATACAAAATACAAGGAGGGAAACCATTAGCCTAATCCCATCATGGGATTGTAAAACTACTCATTTGTGATCAATTATAAAGACACCCACACAGTGTTTCATGATATAGAATCCTATTACTGAGTGATGAATAGTTTACAACCCTATAAATTATTAGAGATGTGGACACACACCCTACATTAGAGATAAGAAAGAAAAATGAGTGTGGACAAAGTTGGCACTAGCACTAAAAAGAAGAGAACAATAGTGAAGAGAATAGAGTAGGGAGAACATGGGACTCAATGTATAGAAATTAAGGATATAGTTGAAGATATTGCTACCACATTATTGGATATAAGGGGATCATCCCATATAAAACCCCATCCTCTGGATCAGAAAAGCACAATAGTGGTAAGAAATATAAAAATAAATAATCCAAGATCTAAGACAAGAGCCCATGTAGCCAAGAAAGAAAGAACTCATTCACCTAGCCCTACACCAAGCATGGAAGATACCTAATATCTTACTAGTATGGGAATTGTTGGGACAAGTACATATGAATTACTATATATACTCAAGGAAGTGAAGGTATAAATCATGAAGTGAAGAACTATAGCTTAATACAATAGAGAAGTAGGTATACCATTAGCATAGCGTGAGAAAGTAATTTCCAATCTATGAGAAAAATATCATATTTTAAAATTGCAACAAATGGATATGATCAAGCAATCGAAGAATCAAAATTTAACCTTTAGAGTGTTATAAGAGAGGCAGAAACATGAGACTCAAACAAGAGTTGAAAATATTGTGATCTTTGATAGCTCCATTTCTAAGGCTACATAAATTGTAGAAGAGATGTTGTCATGTCAATATCCCTCTATAACTTATACATTGTACATGAGAGAAAAATATTTGTATAAGTTTCAACTGCAAAAAATTGATGGATATGTGCCCTTCCAAATGGATTACCAAAGAGACTTTACTAAATTTTGTCCCAAATTCCATGATAAGTAGAAACAAATTGTAGAAAAAATTGATGTGTGAATTCTACCCAAACAATTATGTGTTTCCTCATCCATTGAAGTGGTCTCCCAACCCTTATGTATCCCCATGCAAGCCCAAATATACAGAGAAGAGGAGATCAACATTAGCTTGTGGGTAAGGGATAAAATAACTAAGCCTAAAGATCTATTGAGAAACTATGCCCAAATGGATTCAGATGTTGAATTTATTCTAGTTCTAGAGGAGAAGTAGAAGGAATCCATAATGTAATATTAAAGCACCATGAAGAACTCTAGGGATAGGGTGTTACAATTATGCTAAAATAGGAGGGAGAAGTTAACCCCTGTACTCAATAGAGAAGAGCCTCACTTCCCACATGGTCTAAAATCTACCCTATATGTATCATAGCTATATGTGGAAACTATAAATAATATTAAGATAAATTGGATTGGCCTAAGGTTCAAGTTCCCCCTTCTCCTACACTCCACTCCATCATGGAAATCTATAGGAGAGATAGACATAGAGAGGAAAAATAAGAGATGGAGTACAATGGAAAATTAAGTAGGGTATCATGACAAAGATGCCATTACACATTTTAAGGAATATAACCTTAGAGAGATATGTAGAGAGTAGAATCATGGTGATGAGGGGTAATCCAAGCACAATACCAATTTTGAAGTAGTTTCTTTTTTTTGTACAGATACATGCAAACTTTCAGTTGGTGGGTATGATGGACCCCTAGATTCAAAAATGAATAATTCCCCTTGCCACTAGATAGCAGGTTACGCTGTGTTGAAGTTGGGGCCTCCAGTTCCTTCTTTCGATATGAATTCAAAAACGAAGAAGCCCCTTGCCACTGGATAGCAGGTTATGTTGTGTTGAAGTTGGGGCCTCTAGATCCAATCATCCATAGTTTTTGTCGATGGCCATAGCCCCATAAATTGGCCTACTAACCCTCTTTCTACTAATGTCAGGGAAATCTTGATGGGTTGTTCCTTTGACAATGCTATTTCCGGGATAACATATAATTTCTTGATGAATTTTGGGACTTCGGGAGGGGAAATTTTCCTACCTTGGTTTTTGATGAGCTTCCTAAAAGCATCATCAGCAGAGAATGGAGGCGGTGGATCCGACTCCCTGCCCCTAGGCACACTCATGGAAGCCTTGCTTGGACGCTCCTGCCTTTACCTATTCTTTATGTTAACCAAATTATGCAAATCCTTTTTCAATGATAATATATATATATATATA
>JASDQU010109141.1:148130-158277 GCA_032191745.1 Picea mariana
GCACTCATAATTTTTGAGCTGGCCCGAATAGTTGCACGTTTGCACAGACACAAAGTGGAGGGTAGTGTAGCAGGGGAGAAGGAGGCACGCACGACAGAGTGGAGGGTAGCAGGGGAGAAGGAGGCATGCACGACAGAGTGGAGGGTAGCAGGGGAGAAGGAGGGAGAGGAGGAGGAGAAGGAGGGGCGCACGGAGGAGGGAGAGGTGCACGGGCTAAATTTCGATTCCACAGACCTCCCTAGAAAAAACCATGGTATGCAAACATAGTCTCTAAACCTTATTTTTCCTCCATATTCAGCTATTGATCTCACACCTCACAGGATAGTGATTTAGTGCCATGTTGACTCTATATTTCTTTTCTATTTTTTTGTTTGACTTCATTTTCTTCCAAAACGAATCGTTGAGTATGTTATTCCAATTTTTTCTTGCCCCTTCCAAAGAGAATCACTGAGTATGAGTAGTATTGGTATATTCCCATGCCCATTACCTACCAAGCATAGAGAATTCTCATTTACCTCCCAAGCATAGCAGTTTCTTCCCTCTCACCTTCCTACTCTGCTTCTTCTTCTTATGGGAATTCTTATTATGATATCTTCTGAATTCTTGATATAGAGTTTAGGGTTTAGTCTTTTTCTTAATCCCTCTTCTACACGAGAATAAGGAGCCCTCAATATAAGAATGAGGATATCATGTGATTAATAAATATATGCAAAGATGAGGTGCACTTATAGATTTGGATATAATTGTCATCTCCTTCTATCTACCAAATGTTGATCAACCCTAACACAACTAAGTTTCCCTTAAATAATATTGGGCATGGTTTATAAAAGAGGAGAACATAAATAGGAGCTAAGAACACCTTGCAAAAATGTTTCTAATGATCCAAATACCATATCTCCACAACTTTTGATAACTCATTGAAAGAGGAGGAAGATAAATATATCACATGTCACACATGTTTAGGAAAGAACGTATAGTGTAGATTGCATTCAATATAAATTTAGCTATGTGAAACTAAAGGGATTTTTCATAGTCCTCCCTTTCCTTAGTGATAGTCCTCATAGTCCTCCCTTTCCTTAGTGATTAGTGATAGTCCTCCTAATCAACCAAAGGACTACACTGAAACAAGGGGGAATCTTTGGTTAGGTTGCAACTTTGTGAAATTGAGATAACTATACCATGTAGTTCATTTAGATAGGGTCCATTGTTTCTTTGCTATATTCTCAGGGAATAAATTATAGCAGTTTTGGTGCTCTTTAATATGTTTCTAAAAACTTACCAAAGGTTTGATTAGATGGAATGCCAATGCTCATAGCTATATCCAACACATGTAACAAGGCGAAATCAACTAGATAAACATGATGAAATCAACTAGATAAACATGGGAAAACATATCCAACACATGTAGTCAAGGCGAAGTCATGACATGGGATTTGCTCTACTAGCCCATCTTTCACCCGATGTTAATCTAATTTTTATACTCTCATGGTATTAAATTTTACATGGTAATTTCCTAATATGCCTCCTTCATATTCCCACAAGTCTAATTTAATTTCAAACATTCGAAAGGAAGTTAGGTCCAAGATACCAAAACTTATTGTTTTTGGTGTCTTTTAAGTGCGTGAAATTGTACAGATTTCTATTTGTCCAATATTTCAATGGCATGTATAAAATTTGTGCTTGAAACACTTGGGTTCATATTCAAACACAATATGCATTTGACATTAAATTTCCTCTATTGACATTAAAATTTACCTTTGTTCTACTCAAATATAACAATCATTTTCTCTAGTCATCTATATTACAACTGCCTTCTTCAACATTTGGTATATCGAGGGAACCCAATGCTTCTGCATATAAGAGAAATCCTTTTCACCATATAACCTACTCACTAGCATGATGAAATCCCTCATGGGTTATCATAAATTAGAGGTGGGCTACAAATTAGATGGGAAATTATAAATTATTTCTTCTGTCTTCCCACATAATTTTGGCCCAACACCTATCCAAAATACTGAGTGAAGAAAAACTTTGTGTTTTCTCAGAGGTTGGACTCCAACCCTAGATGAAAAAGTCTTACATGTCAATTTATCTTTTCAATGTTTATCTTTAGCTATACTATAATATGAATATCGTTGTCCTAATGTTTCCTTCTCCCTCAATGGAGTGTAGGTACAACCAAATATGTATCTATCAAACCTATCATCTAGCTTGAGCGATGAAATTTCGAGAGGGACAAGGGAAAACATATCCAACACATGTTACAAGGTGAAATCAACTAGAGGTGAAAAGGTCAGAAGAAATTTTGGTAGGCGCATGAAATTATTTATTACTGAAGGAGGATGATGCTCTTATGATGATGAGAGCATAGGTGACATCGAGGTTCCCTTGAGGTACAAACACCTACTGAAACAATGGGTACCCAAGGAACTACCAAAGTTTGACACTAACTTCTGTGTTAATGAGAGGATGCATCGCATTGCTCTGTCATCCATCCAGGGCCTTGGTTTATTCTCCATGGACGGCATAAAGGTAAAATATGGCAGATTAGTTGAATCATTTGAGTATGTTGGATCATTTTACACTTATGGAGCATGGTTGAGGCTGGTCCAATATATGCCTAGTATGTGGAGATACGCACTCGCCGCAAATTATATACAATTGAAAGACAATAATAAAAATAAAGGAGAGACTATGTATATTGATGGAAGGCCAAAGGCATCAGGGAATATTGTAGGTCTTATAAACAATACAAGGCCTGGGATGACAAGAAAGGAATCCAATTGCATTTTTGAGGAGCGTGAAGGTAATAGGATATTTCTATGTGTGGTGAAAACAATAACGGCAGGCGAAGAGTTGTTGGTCGATTACAATCTGAATCGAGTCGACCCAGGAATGTCTTCTTTTGCTACGGTACAAAACCCATTATATCCAAACTTAAAAATGGATTACTTAATTTGTGAATGTTTCATTTGTGACAAAATTTTATTTTATTTCTAAATGTTCCATTTTCTAATTTTTGCTTGATGTTTCATTTCCAAATATTTTCTAATTTGTTTGTGTGAATGTTTCATTTGATAATATTTTCCAATATTCCATTATTTCATATATTTTTTTTTCAATATTTCTTGCACGTACTAACATTCTTCTTGAAATTCTTCTAGAGTGGTGATTGGGGCAAAGGCCCCATTCCTAGCACTGCCTCAAATGAAAACAATGAATATATAAGAGATGAAGAGATATTTGATTCTAGAGACACCTTGCAGAAAATAGAATTGTCCCTAAGAAAGGACAATAGGGAATTCCTGGATTTGGTCACTGTTGGGCTGGAAACTGTTGAGGATTTCCAAAGGATAGTTGAATTACGCGTTAAGATAGAAAATTATGGGGTAAGTCATGTCATCTAACAATATCAATTTTTGGTTTTAAATTTTGTAATTTGATATATGCAATTAACACATATTTCTCATTGTAGAATTTTGTGAGATCGATGAGAGGGAAAGGGGAAAGTCCTGGTAGCAGCAGCAGGAATGCAATAGCAAACTTGCATGGCCACGTAGCCACTAGGATATTTTCCACCCCAAGTGTGTGGCATGATACCGATTCTATAATTTCTAGGAGTGATGCCACGCCCCCACAACACATGCCAGATCGTGCAGGTGGTGTACATGATCATGGAACTAATCACTCTTATGTTGATTGTTACCCTGGTGCTACACGTGTCCAAAGCACGGGAACAACAACGGTATCATTTTTGGTCGACCAAGACCTGGTTCCTCTAAAAATAGTATAGCTACCAGGTATTTAATATATGTCTTTATCGAGATTCCTATTATATAATTGTTTAAACAATCACATATCAGTGAGATTTAAATTACTAATAATGACGATGTAGTACAGGAAACAATGTGTTCTACAATAGTTTGCATGAATATTCATTAGAACTATTTGGGCTAACCATTCGACTACGACGAAATAGACAAAATTTCAAACTGAAAAACCTTCTTATCTCCAGACTGGTCGGCGAGTTTAGTGACTCGTTCAATAAGACGAAAGTCCTAAAAAGTACCGAAAATCATTTGAAACATGTTAGAGAGGCGTATAGGAATAAATTAGTACAGGACCCCAAGTGCGAACGCCCTTTGGTTGTCCCCGAGAGGGAGTGGAAATAAATTATTATCGATGCAAGAGAATTAGTGATGAAAGCACAAGGGAAGAAACCACCTGGCCCTGGAAGGTAAGAGGTGTTTTCAATTTAATATGATGGTCTTTTGTTTACTTTACGAGGAAAACAATCAATATCTAACATATTTCAAAATATTGCGTAGACTCCAAGACACTTCCAAGGCAACAAAGGCAAGACAAGAAAAACATGACCAACATAAACTGGGCCAAAGTGGTTACGGGAGATTGAAGGCACAGGTTGTAAGTGCCTAAACATTTTACGTTTATTTTATCATCGTCACAAAATACGTAATTCATTGCAGCTAGTGACTAATGATTTTGATATTGCTCAATGCAGGGGGATTTTTTCAACGAGGAAGCCACAGAAGAAGATCTAAAGGTCGGGTTCACGTAGGGTTTTGATGGCGTGGTGGAATGATGAAGAATCTTGGGGCAATCACCATGTGTCTCTCTGGAGGACATGGTAAATAAAATGAAATTAAAAACTTGTCGATTAGTTTTTACTCATTGATTACATGTAATGTAAAATATATTTGTTATTCATTTAAAATGTAAAATAATGTGTGTCTTTTCCACATTCGCATGAGAGTAACAATGCTACCAATGCTCTTGATGTATCGGCCGATGAACCACATCTCAAACCCCATATTGATTCAAGCGTTGTTGCCAAAGGACCATTACATAGTGGTATGCACGCATTTTTAATGTTTTTCCATTTTTCAATGAGTATTAATATTTAGGGTATATTATGTACTAAATACTTATATTGTTTCATATGGTAGAGAGTGTAGATATCGATCAAGAGCGGAGATCAGCAAGCACAGAAACAACAATGCGGCCACCAACTATTGTTTCTACTGCACCGGCTAATCCAGGTATAAAACATTGTAATTAAATTTGTATTAATTAAATTTCCCTAGGAACAGTGAATAACAATATCACTTGAATTTTTTTTGTTGTTGCAGCAGTGGATTCCCATGTGCATCCTCAACCTCTACACCGAAATACTAGAAGTTCATCATGGCATGAGGTGTTGAGTACGGATGATGCAACACTTCAAGAAGGCCCAATAACTGTGGGGGAACAGTTAAATTATGGTGATGACTTAATTTGTGCTTTCATGGAGACCAAGAAGAAGAAGAAGAAGAAGAAAAACAAATGATTAGGCATTTTATTATTAATATAAATCCAATATATTTATGGTCCAATGTAATGTATTTTGTTTTCCTACATGTCATGAATGTTATTTGCTTTCATGTTTTTTGTTTTAGCACATGGCGATGAATGTTTTTTGCTTACATTTAATGTTACTGTCATTTCTAATTATAGTTGTAAAATCTAGATAGATTGGGTATGGGGAAATGAGAGTGATGTGAGAGGGGGGGAGGGGCCAAAAGAGCTTCCATATTCACGTGGTTGGTCCTGTTCAGTAGAGAATAATTTATTCTTGAAATGAAGAGAAGATCATTCTGGTATTCGTCTCTAGTCATTAATTTGTAGAGGTTGTTACATATTTAATTACTATTCTGAAATATAATTGAGTCATGTGATGAATCGCAGGATGGAGAGGAGAAACATTGGAGGCACCCCATCACTCAAAGGTATGGATCTTGTTAAGGACTGGTTTAAGGTGATTTTTGGTTGATTTATGACTATCATGATATTTCGGAATGAATGTGGAGATCAATGATTTTTTTTAGGAAATATGAATTTAAGAAGACAAAGTTATGTTGACTCCACGAGCGTTAAGGATGCATGGCAGTTTGCACAATCCCCAAGGTATGTCTCTCTATCCAACACTATTGCTAGCCTAAATCAATGTAGTACACACTGAATGCAGTGACCCTGAGGTTCATCGTCCTCTTCATATGCTTCTTGCTCCTCCTAGGAGGTTCGAACCTCCTAACCTAACCTAGGCTACCCCTACATACCTTGGCCTACCCTAAACCTAACCTACATCCTAAGCCTAGCAATCCTAGACTCTTAGTGGCCTAATGCAAGACATCTAGACCTAATCTCTATAGCTCCCTAAAGCTACTAAAGATACTAACTTGGCACTCAATTTAGGACTGACATAACTATTACAAAGACAGTCCCACTATTTTAATTCTAGATATAAATTCACTCTGACACAGTCCCCCATTCTTGGAAGTTTTGGGGCGATTAATATATCATTTGATTTATTGCAATGTCTAGAACAACATAACATTGTAACTGACTAAATCCAATAACTTGGATCATGTCCCTTCTAACTAGATTTAGATACTAAGTTCCATATAAGTATACCTTGCAATTGTTGTTGTCACCATGTTTGTGTGGGTTTGTTCTTTTGGTCACTTGTTTATTAAATATTTCCTTGAGCTAATGATATAGTTGAACTTGTGACAAACACACAATTGTAATTATGTTCCCTATAGTTAAGTGCAACTTATAATCATTTATCATAAATAAAGAAATGATATTTTTCTTAAATTTGGATTTGAGTCCTAGTTGATGCCATAATTTAGATTTATGTGTTGTGTGGTGATTAATTGTAGCAATGGGAAGAACTTCTCATCATTCAATTGAGCTCAGTAATGAGGTGTGTATTTTCTTTGTCCAGACTATGAATATGATATTTAAAACAATCCAGTATCAAGGTTCCTATTCCATTCCACATGCCTTGTGAGTGGAAGGAATGCCCTTTTTAATACTAGAACCCCTCATCCATCTGATGAATGTGTTATTTTTTTAACCAATTCTCTCCAAGGTGATATAGTTTGCTTATTATTTCACTGTCTATGAATGTGTTCTTTATTGCACTTTTATTCAACCTCCATCTAGAAGACCTACCCCCACTAGGATTTTGAGGAGATCTATTTCTTATCACAATTCATTTTCCACTACAAACCCCCTTCATGAAACCAACCTTCAATTGCTAGGTATTTTTAATTTCACCCATGGTTACATAGTCAAGTCCTCTCAAATCTAGACTCTCCCCTAAAGACATTGTCAGGCAATGAATTGACTAATCTGCGGTTGGTGACTCACTGGGGAAATCACCTTCTCCCTTCTCTACTTTTAGTACTATTTTTGTAGTGACATTAAGGGCTTCATCTTCTAACGAGGATGAGCATCCATTTTTCATGTTACATATGAAATTTCCATTTTTTCATTTCTCTTTTTCAGTAGTTTAACTTATTTTGTTTTATAATTCAGCTTCTAGGAGATGCTACTATGATCCCACAATGAGTCACTACTCAATTGTACTTTTGAGTCCCATTGACCTACCTTTGAGGTCATTAGTGAACATTGATAAAATTATCATATCTTGGTATTCTTACATTTCCCTATTATTGGGAACTTTCATTCATAAAAATAAAAACTCAAAAGTCAGGTATCCTAACATAAAAAAGGATCAAGAAAATTATTTCCAGTAAATCCATAATCATTCATTTGTAAATAAAATATTCATTGCACCTTGAGAAGATCCCCAAAGGAAAGAAACATACCATACATTTAGTAAAATGGGGATCAAATTTTTTTGTAGTTATTTATAATATTCATTTAAAGGGAGGCATTACTTAGGACCAATTAATAATAAATTGCTTATATGTCAGAATTTTGAGAAGATCAAGAATTGTTACTTAGGTGGTGTTGACATTAATAATACATATGCTTGGTTTGAACACAACTTTATTGGAATGGTAAATATTAAAAGTGTTTCAAGGAATTTCCTTTGGACAACACTCTTTGTGAAGTTTGTTGTCCATATTCATTAGCAACCTACCCTAACCTAGCCACCACTCTAAACTATTAGAATCCTAACGCAAGATCTCTAGGCCTCTCTCCTACTATCCTAAAAACTCGCGTCCATCCTCAGGACTGTCTACCATTTGATTGTATGATCTAAAAATGAAGAAGACTTGTATTCTTGAAAATATTTGTAAATAAAGTTTATGTGTTAAAATGCAAATGGATCAACTTTGCAACACAACTTATAATAGAATTTACTCATTCAAGGTGCATATAAACAACATCATAATCAATGAATAGAAAACACATAACACAACAAATGATAAAGGAGTTCACCCCTCTCTTGGGCTACATCTCCTGGTCCAGCTTCCAATGGATCATTTGTATTATTTGCTCAAAGTGCTCAAAAATGTGCTTTACAATACTCAAACTACCAAATAGACTGCTCCAATGGCTTCAGAATGTCCAAACACCCCTAGTTGGGATTTTTCGGCACCTCGTTTGGCCAAAAATTGAAGAAGATAGGTTTCCTGGAAGTCCCCCCTTCAAGCTTGCTGTCTCTGCATCTACAAAACGCACCTTCTATGGCTCAACCTAGCCCACATGCATATTTAAGTGTAAAAACCTAGCATTGAACGCAACCGCACAAATGGTGCGAACTGTAGGACAGTTATGGGCGCACCTAGCCCCTAACCGTCAAGGGCCAGGTCATATTAACCCATGCGACCATGTGCTAGCATAAATATGGGCTCCCATTTCAAAATTAAATGGTCAAAGGCCAAATGGAGGTCATTGTAATAACCGTTGGAACAAATGTTAACCACGTGCACGTGCCATACACCATAGTTGTGGGTCATATATGATATAGTGCGCGACCAAGGGTTGGGGCTAAGCCCCGCCCCGGTCGCGGCCCAAACCACCCGCACATTCAAACTTTAATACAATTTGTGCCATATATATATTAAGTAATAAGTGGTGGTGCACCGGTTGGTAGCTCTTTGCCACATCTTTTCCCCTGCCCGGAGGTCGCGGGGTCGACTCCAACCAACTACATAAGTTTTAACCAAATAAAAGATGACACGTGGCGGCCATTAACTGGGCCACGTGTCGTCGCTCCATTCGCTGCCAAACATGCCAAGTCACCTGCCAACTATCCGAATGCCATCCTGCCACATGTCATACAGCTTTCCATGTGTCGTACGGCCTGCCACATTAGTGTCCGTACGGACTATACAGTCAACAACCTTTTTTTTTTTTTGCCTGTTTGTAAATTTGAACAGAACGCAATATCTCTCACTCCCGACATCCATTTGAACCCAAACAAGTTGCGTTGGGTTCACAACAATGAGGCCTACGCTCTTGTCCAATTTGAAGTGATTCCGAGCACTTTGAATTTTTGAGCAAAATTTGATCTCCTGATCACACCTCCCCATTGGAAAGCTTTTGGACCTCCAAAAGACTATATTCAGCCTATGAGAAGATGAGGGTAAAGTTCCCTCACCCTTCCAACCTCAATCCACTTGGCTTTGCTTGGATTTTTTCCTTTAAGACCAACTCAAAGATACTCCACATTTCCTCGTTTTGAAGTTCGCATTCTCCTGTCAGGAATGGTGTCTTCATGCAGTTCTATAAGATATTCTGGGGAAAAATCATCTATAGAAGGAATCTGAACATGCTCTCCATGATCATCAATCAATTAAGGCTCATACAATTTCAAATTCTCAACATTAACAACTGCATACATTTGCATATAAGGAGGCAAATCTAAACGAAAGACATTGTTACCAATCTTGTCGATAATCTTGAAAGGACCATATCGTATTGGTTTCAATTTTTTACCTTCTCCTTTAAGTCTCTCCTTACTGATGTAAAGCCAAAATTTATCTCCAACTTGGAAACTGTGATCAACACGATGCTTGTCATGTCTCGTCTTGTACTTGGCTTGACTCTTTTCCAACTGCTCTTGCACCATTTGATGTATCGACTGAATTTGTTCAATGAACTTTTCTGCCCTATCAATATTTTTTCTGAGCTTTGTCTTTGATTGTAAGTATTGCAGTGGTTGATGATCGGTGTGAATAATGGATTATTTCCCCAACAAATAATGTTTCCATTTTTTCACACTTTGTACCAATGCATACAATTCCTTATCATAAGTAGGATAGTTAATCACAGCACCATTAAAAGTCTCAGAATGAAAACAAATGGGCTTACCATGCTGTAGCAA
>JASDQU010109141.1:158377-176702 GCA_032191745.1 Picea mariana
TATCAAGCTTTAATGAAGGAATTTGTGAAGGAGTTTTACCATGTCCCTTTGGAGAATTCGGAAGAGGTCTTGAATTGGTAGAAGAAGAAGAAGAAGAAGAAGATGGAGGAGAGGGTGGTGGAGAAGCACCATTCCCTCCATTTCCATTTGGAGTTTTATCACCATTGTCTCCCTTATGCTTTGAAGGGTTGGAGCCTTCACCTTGAAACCTTGTATTCATTTCTATCAAGATCTTCATCATCTCTCTCATTTCCATGACATCTTTTCTGAGTTCTTCATCTTCTGCAGGAACATGTTCATGACTCTCTTCATGAGCCATAATTGGTGAATGCCTCCTTGAAACTTGTGGTGATGGTATATGCTTCCTCCTTGAAGGATGAGAACTTGTCTCTACAAGTTGACCTTCTCCTCTTGTGAGTTTCAACCTTGTGAGCATCGGAAAACAAAACACTTGCAAATAATCAAGTCTTCAAAATCCTATGCTCTGATACCAACTTGATCTAAAAATGAAGAAGACTTGTATTCTTGAAAATATTTGCAAATAAAGTTTATGTGTTAAAATGAAAATGGATCAACTTTGCAACACAACTTATAATAGGATTTACTCATTCAAGGTGCATATAAACAACAGCATAATCAATGAATAGAAAACACATAACACAGCAAATGATAAAGGAGTTCACCCCTCTCTTGGGCTACATCTCCCGGTCCAGCTTCCAATGGATCATTTGTATTATTTGCTCAAAGTGCTCAAAAATGTACTTTACAATACTCAAACTGCCAAATAGACTACTCCAATGGCTTCAGAACGTCCAAAAACCCCTAGTTGGGCTTTTTTGGCACCTCGTTTGGCCAAAAATTGAAGAAGATAGGCTTCCTGGAAGTCCCCCCTTCAAGATTGTTGTCTCTGCATCTACAAAACACACCTTCTATGGCTCAACCTAGCCCACATGCATATTTAAGTGTAAAAACCTAGAACCGGATGCAACCGCACAAACAGTGTGAACTATAGGACAGTTATGGGTGCACCTAGCCCCTAATCGTCAAGGGCCAGGTCATATTAAGCCATGCGACCACGCGCTAGCATAAATATGGGCTCCCATTTCAAAATCCAATGGTCAAAGGCCAAATGGAGGTCGTTGTAATAACAGTTGGAACAAATGTTAACCACCGCGCATGCCATACACCATATTTGTGGGTCATATATGATATAGCACGTGACCAAGGGCTGGGGCTAAGCCCCGGCTCGGTCGCGGCCCAAACCACCCGCACATTCAAACTTTAATACAATTTGTGCCATATATATATTAAGTAATAAGTGGCGGCACACCGGTTGGTGGCTCTTTGCCAAGTCTTTGCCCCTGCCCGGAGGTCGCGGGGTCGACTCCGGCCAACTACATAAGTTTTAACCAAATAAAAGATGACACGTGGCGGCCATTAACTGGGCCACGTGTCATCACTCCGTTCGCTGCCAAACATGCCAAGTCACCTGCCAACTATCTGAATGACATCCTACCACATGTTGTATGACTTGCCACGTGTCGTACGGCCTGCCATGTCAGCGTCCGTACAGACTGTACAGTCAGCAACCTTTTTTTTTTGCATGTTTATAAATTTGAACAAAACGTGATATCTCTCGCTCCCAACGTCTGTTTGAACCCAAATGAGTTGCGTTGGGTTCGCAACGATGAGGTCTATGCTCTCATCCGATTTGAAGTGATTCTGAGCACTTTAAATTTTTGAGCAAAATTTGATCCCCTGATCATTGTACTAAGCTATTTTTGCAGCCCCAACCTACCTAACGTTGACCTATTTTCATACTAGCTCACCCTAGGATATCTCCCCTTTCATGCCTAGGCCATTATCTCCCTAACACAAGGCCATTAACCCTATCTCCTAAAAATTTAGACACCCCACAGCTACCTACAGAAACCCTTATTGTTGATTGTCCTAAAGTCCTAATTTAAGACCCTATTCCACTTTGACACACCCTTAAAAACAAACTCACATACCTCATATTCACTCTACCTAAACCGCCTCCCAAACTCTCCACCCAAAATCATAGTAAAACCTTCAATTATGACTGTGTGAACATAGTCATTCCCAGCCACATTTAATTTGTTTTTGACAGAGATAATTCATGGGGAACATAACCTACAATCTGCATACATAAGCAACATTAAAAATCTTAACTTGTGTGCATTTGGAGGGGTTACATATCATTTGCATTTGCATATTTAGGACAAGTAGGACTGATACATATTGAATTGAAGTCAAATAGACAGTGCCAACTTCTGATATGTAATGAACTGAGAAGGATACTATTGGATTATTGGATTGACACATATGAAACGTTTTGTGGCTTTGAAATATTGATGTCTTGAAATTAGTTTGATCAAAGTCATAAATACTTCAAAGAAAATTACCATAATCAATTTGATCTTTTAGCACAAATGATCCAATCTTATCATCATAAGTCGAATTTGAAAACCTGGAGAATTATTTGGCATCTTGTTGGTAAAAATCACAGATTTTGAAATCTATCTTTGATGGCTGGGCGATTTATGTCAAGAATAAACATGCCATTTGGATTCATTCCCTTACTATATGCCTTCAAAACTTGATGAAGAGGATGATCTAGCTTCTAATAATTATTATCTTTAATTTGATATCATTCCCACAGATTCAAGAAACGGAAAAATGTGATCTGGGCAGAAAGAAGACCGAACTAGACTCTTCAGAGCTTTCGACAGCTTACTAGTCGTGTATTTTGACTTTTAGCGGCCGAAAGTTAGAGATTTTCGGCAACTCAATACACTGTAAATTTCACATTTAGTCGTCGAAATCTAAAATTAACCTTTGGCCTATTTTTAGAGGTGAAATCCTCATTTTATTGAATTTATGTGAATCTGAACCTTTCTCAAAACCTCTAAAACTTTAATATTTAAAAATAAAATTATTATATTTAATTTGAGATCATTCCCACAGATTCTGGAAAAGGAAAAATGTGATCTGGGTAGAAACAAGACCGATCTGGACTCTTCAAAGCTTTCAGTGGCTTACTAGTCGTGTATTTTGCCTTTTAGCCACCGAAATTCAGAGCTTTTTGGTGGCTCATTAAACTGTAAATTTCACATTTAGTCGTCGAAAGCTAAAATTAACCTTTGGCCTATTTTTAGAGCTTAAATCCTCATTTAATTGAATTTATGTGAATTTGAGCCTTTCTCAAAACCTCTAAAACTTTAAGATTTAAAAATAACTCTTCTACCTAATGATCCTCTTATCATGTGATTTGGGAAATATTAGCAACTGATTTTTTATTGCTAACAGAACCCCAACATTATTCCTGTGTGAATGGCATATTTTTTTTTTTTTAAACCACAACATTAGTCGCTCTAGCGCCGAACAGGTTCGCCGGTTGTAAAGCCAAATGGTCGCTTGACTAAGTTTGCCAGGGTTGTATTGGACGCTCTTGCGATGAATATTAGTCATTAGAACGACTAACATTAGTCGCTAGACCAAATAATTATGGTCGGTAGAGTCACCAAGGTTATGTTTTTCTTAGAGATGCTAGCAAGGCTTGTGACTAAAGTGGGTCGTTAGACCGACTAACATTAGTCGCTAGACCAACTAACATTAGTCGCTATACTGACTAATTATGGTCGCTAGAGTGACTGAGGTTATGTTTTCCTTAAAGATGCTAGCAAGTCTTGCGACTAAAGTGGGTCGCTAGACCAACTAATCTTGGTGGATGGACCGATGAATGGTAACTTTTCCCTATTGTGTATAGGCTTCTTTTTCCAGTCGCTAGACTGGCGAAGATCCATGTGTAGTTGCTAGACCGACGAATCTATTCCAACGAAACAAAAAAATCATCTTGGTCGCAAAAACAACCCTATTCCGAAGAAACTTCGACGCTACTTCATCACAAAAAAGTTCAAATTTAATAGTGAGGAGAAGCCAACCCGGTCATCATATTGACTCAAATACCACTGGAGTTAACGAAGTAAACACCACTCACTCAATTAAATCAATGGTTGAGAGTCATTGCAGAGTGCGAAGGTGAAATTAGCAGACGTGCTAGTTCGTGGCCTGTAATTCACCAACGTTGTTGATCTCGTCGAGTTGCAAGATCAACGACCAGGATTAGATCAGATTTGTGTGATCACTTCCCAAATTGCGGAGATTGGACCCCACAATCATTGTGAACCGTCGATCTATGAATGAAGATCGATGGTGGGGAATCATTATGGAGCATGAAGGTGAAATTAGAGGACACACTAGTTTGTGACCTGTAATTCACCAACGTCGTTGATCTCGTCAGGTTGGAAGATCAATGACCAAGAATAGACCGAGTTAGGTGAGTACTTTCCAAATTATGGAGCTTGAGATCTCTATTAAAGAGTGTGCACATTGGGGCCCCACAATCACTGTGAACCGTCGCTCAGTGAACACATCGGTATTCGTTGGATCATGACAATCAGACCTAGAAATGTTTCTAGGTGGATAGTCGTGAGTTCCTTTGAAAATTCATGGAGTAATGGGGTCCTTTAGTGACATCGATCTAGGAGAAAGGACACGTGTCGACAGATCATTGACTTCGGGTGTAAACACTACGAAAGAAATCGAGTGTGGAGAGGTTGAAACTCCCGAAGCCCGAAGATCCGAAGTAGTTTACAGTCATCGATCTGTGGGAGACACGCGTCAATAGATCATCGACTTCAAGTGTAAACAATCTGGAAGAAATCAAGTGTGTGTTGACGATTAAAATTGCAACGATGTTTTGCTCGCAAAGTATTTCTAAAGCCTATTATTATAAAAGCTAAATAATACTAGTAGGTGGGACCCCCTTGTATTTTGGAGATCAGGTCTGGTGCTTATTTGATGTTGTGTTACTATTTGAAATTGCTTACATGGTGATATAATATTGGTTTATTGACAATTGAGAAGGCATGCTCAATGTTTTTTTTTGCTCTAGGCTCAAGTTTTATTTTACAATGGCCTATGTTATCCTTGTTATCACCACTATCTACTATTGGGATCTATTACTAGGAGACCTGCACGTTAAACATGTTAGCAATAACATACACAAGAAATTGGAAAAGTGCAAAAGGAAATATAAAATCAAAGGGAAGAAACTAAAACCATGCTATATACTATACTACATGCATCGATTTTAATGAGTTGTTGTTATCCTATCTATTAAGTTAATGGCTATGCAATTCTTTAGAGTTATATAGTTGATATGCATGGTGATTATGTTATGGCATAAGTTGATGTGGATCGTGCTATTGGCGATGGTTCGATACATGGTTTACTTAATTGGATTATATAGTTGATATGTAATATGGTCAAGTTTGAAATGGAAGGTATGATGTGAGTGGTGCGTTTGACAAGTAATAGATTCCATTTCCAATGCATGGTTTAAATGAATGGTTGATGGATTAATGGATGGTGTGAACTAATGAATTAATTGACTATGGGTGGAGGCAACATGAATTTACTGCACATCACCCTTACTCCTTCTATTGGCTGCCACCCTAGTCGAGCTATTGTTCAACCTTGTTACTGTGGTTATGCTCTGATTTTCAAGCAGGGAGGAATCGCTCGGCCAACTCACGTTTTAAGGTGCTTGGAATACAGGTATGTCTTTTTTTTTCCATCTATGAGTCTGCTCTATTATGAAATGGATATTGGCTCGAATGTATGGGTTGTGCTTTCCTTAAGTATTGCAACTGTGTAAAATTGTGATTTTTGGAATGAAGCATGATGGTTTTCTCTGCAATAATGTTGAAGTCATAGTGTTATTGGTCATCCTGGGTGTTAGTAGCCATAAGGGCTCTCTATTATCCTTGTTGGTTTAGTTGGAGGGTTTTTTCTTGGTCTTGGGTGGCTAGTTGTCTTCACGCATTCATATCACCTTACCCAGTCTTTGGTTTTTATGGGATTTTAATGGTTGGAAGCACTCTATGTCACTGTGTTTTTTTCACTTGGGCATTGGGTTTCTGTCACTATAAATGGTCGCGCAATGGGTTATATTACTCTTTCTTGACCCTATTTTCACCTCAACATTGTACTTGGTTGACTGGAGAGCCACGAGGGTTATACCCTTTGTGTATTAAATATCATTACCAAGCTGAAATAGAGCTTTGGTTTTTTGTTCATAGCCCCTCCTATCGCGGGATTTGTTACCTTGTCCACGAATAAATTATGGTTCTCTCTGTGTATGCATTGTTGGTCTCAGAGGTTTTCACCATTGAAAGGAGTTGGCTCTAGCTTTCCCTGTGTTGGCCATAGAGAAAACCCTTAACTCTACGGGTCTGAGGGTTGATAGAGAAGATCGACGTGCCTATCGGGTTTACTATTGGTTATTGTTGATGGGTATGTAATGTCAACAGAATTGATTACAGGCTTTCCCAGTTGATCATGTGACAATCGTGTCGGTTTTGGTATCTAGTCACTTCCTATGTTATTACAATGGATACACCCTACATGGTTAATTGAACAGATCAAATACACAGTCATTTTCCTGGTGTTTTTATAACCTAATATTGTTTTTAATTGAGAAAGTCACAACCTCGCTTCATGTCGATGCGTGGGTATGTGTGGTTTCCACAACATGTCAAGTCGGTTCTTGATTATTACGACAATCCAAATAATAGGCTCAGCATGGGATTGGTTGATTGTTTGATACAAATTCATTGTCTTTTTCACTAAAGATTATTTGGATGTTAAACTTGGCATTGGTTACAATTTTTTAACGATGTTCGCACATAATGCACTTGTATGTGTGGTGTTCCTACACCACGAATAAATGGCCACTATAACTATGAGTTTTTTGGGGGCCAAATGGTTATTGCAACTGGGATGACTATAGCAATTCCATCCACTGTATGCGTTATGGTTATTTGTTTGCGTCATTAAGGATGAGCCCGAGTTTTACACAACATTGTTTTTATTGCAATTTGATCAATTTGAAGTAATCTTGTAGTAGATTGATAGCTCGGCACAATGGGTTGAGTTAATATTTTGATTGTGTGTTTAGAATTTTCAAATGGGAATGTTGCATCATGGTGTTTTGGGTGGATGCCCACTGTGTATGATATGGATATTTTGGGTTGTGCACTCAGAGATAGTCACAGATTTTTAAACATGGCCTTGTTGTAATTAGATTATTTGTATTATAAAGTCAGATATGTTGTTGCTACCTTGTTGTGTTGGATGAATAACCCATCATTTTAAATGTTCAGAGTCAAAAAAAAAATTGGACCTGTACAGTCACAGAAATGAAATTGTGTTTTGTCGAATGGTTGTATATTTCCTAGTTTAGTGTGAGTTGAAATGGTGATTGGTTATCTGGATGTTTAAATGACAAGCTAGGATATTTTCAAAATGAATATGGATCATTGTGTTGACTGTCCATTGGGTATGTTAAATGAATGTCATGCACAGTGACAGGCATGAATGTTGTGACAGTTTGACCATAGTGCATTTCAATTATTAAATAAATGTAAACACAGAATTGAGCATGATTTTTATGCCCACATTTGATGAGCAAAGTGAAAGTAATTGACTATGTATTTATTTGGAAATTTCTTATGGATAAATGGGAGAAAATAGAGCTCCCCTACACATTGTTGTGGAATTCATATTGTCTTGATTGATTGGCACTGTTTAAATATTTGGTTATCAATAGTGAACTAGTTAATACACAGTAGTTGTTATTGGATCACAATGGTCATTTGGTTGTCATATTTCCTTTTTCATAATGGTTATATGGATGACTTAATTAATTTTATGAACAGTACCCACTCTCATTCCCCACCATTATTTCTCTTTTCGTTGATTACAACCCCATCGCCTTCCCACATTCATTTTTCACTCCCTATTCTAAAATTGATTATAGTTAAGAAAAATTTTGTGTTGAAGCAGTTGACAGTAGCAGTGTTCTGGTTGAATTACCATGATGTTTTCTTTGGTTTGCAGTTGATTGTTGTTGTCCTTGAGCAGTAACCACATTCCCCCCTCCTCATCATACCATGTTTCACTCAATACAAACCCCTTACATATCCCAAGACCCTTTATTCACCCCCTGCTCATTGATTAATAGTTAAACAATTTGCATGGATTGGATTGTGTGAGTCTGATACATTGTTGAGCCAAAATCTATTTCATATTTTTAAGAGTTGTCATGTATGTTTATTTAAAAATACTATTTTCTAATCAATCATGCATGCAGGAATGATTTTTTTCAGTCGAGGTAGCCATGGTCGAGGAACCGAGGGAGAGGTAACTGGAACAGAGGCCCAAGAAGGCCAAGGTTCTCAATACATTTTGATGTTGAATCACAAGAGCTTGGCCAGTTGTTTCAGGCCAGATTTTTCAATTGGATTGGGAAAGGAGTGGTCCAACCCAGGCTTGAAAGGCCTCCTTTCCAAGGCCCACAAGCCCCTGGTATCCCTATGCCTCCTCACGTCTCATTGCAACCCAAGGTTCCTAAAAATGATGGATGGAAAGAGATTTTCCACCCGGTAGTCTCCCAACATCGTGGCTGGCCTAATTTATCCCTACCTTCTCCTCCACCCATTAAACCCATTGTCCAAGTTGCCCCCCACTCACTAGTGCAGTCCTCTCATGCTGGCAAAAGGTTGAAAATCGAGGTCCACCATGCCCTTGACAAAGGAAAATCCATTGCTCCCCCTTCCTTGCCCTCCATTGGCTCTGACAAATCCATGTCTTCCCGGATGCATTTGAGGGACGATTGTTCCCACGTGATCAATGAGATTAGGCCTAAAGGCTCAGTGCAACCAAAGGCAAATTCAGGAAAATCGAAGGGTGACAACAACAATCAAGGAAAGATTGCATCTCAGAGTGGGAAATATGGATTTTGAGTTTTTATTTTATCTATTATTGATGACAGTTGACTTCATGAATTTTTGGACAACATGTTTTATTTTTGGATATATGAGTAATACTTTTTTTTTGAAAATAATTTAAAATATCGTGAGATAAATTGTCAAATGTGAATATGATGATGGGAGCCACAAGGAATTGTGTTTTTCTTAACTAACTAGTTATGTTATGATTGTTTTGAGCTAAAGGGAGTCACAAGGGGTCCCACCTACTAGTTATTATTTATTTATAACCCTTATTATGATTATTACTTTTCCCCCTTAACTAAAACTTTGGTTGAATATTTAGTTAACTTAACTAATGAGGTGGTTCAACTGCCTCAACCAATTCTGATTTCCTTAAAGGCAAAAGGAAAGGGAGGAACAAGGGGAGATAGAAGCAGAAGCATACTAAAGTTTTCTCTTTGAGTTTATGTTGAGATAGTTTAGTTTTAATTCATTCATTTATTCATCACAAGCCTAATTCTCTTCTATGATAGCAGGGTCTTATTGGAGACAACAATATTCAGGGTTGAATTACCTCATTCAAGCACTTGTTTTTCAGAGGTGTTGATCTATCTTTGATAGTCTGTGTAGACTTGTCTGTTTGTGAATTAGTTTTCATGACTGAAAAAGGCTATTGTGCAGAGTTGAGTGGGCAGCAATCTGTGGAAAGTTGATCCAACTTTTAGAGTTCAGTTTTGGTTTTTTGTCAGAGGTCCTTTTGTTTGTTCCATCGAGGACGTCTAAGTTTGACTTTGGTCCGAAATTTCTGTATGAGATTTTGTAAAGAAAAAGACTCTTTGGTGAATTGGAATGAAATAAAGGATTGCTTTATGTTTCATCTGTCTTGCTTATCATCTTGGTGTCTTTACTTCTGTCTTTACATTTATTTTAGCAACTGTTATATTCAGAAAATTACATAAAAATTAAATTTTCAGCAAGCTTTTCTATTAATAAAAGACTAGCCTAAGCACTTGTAATTAATAATTGTGAGTTAGGATGTTATTTTTGTTGGCTATAAATATAGGGTGATAATCCCATCTATTTTTATTTAGCCAATAAAAATATGAAAATGCTTGAGTAAGATCATTTCATATATTTTCCTCAACAATGTGGAGAGGTTGAAACTCTTGAAGCTTGAAGAGCCGAAGTGGTTTACAATCATCGATCTATGGGAGACACGTGTCGACAGATCGTCGACTTCGAGTGTAAAAACTCTGAAAGAAAGCGAGTGTGGGGAGGTTGATACTCTCGAAGCCCGAAGAACCGAAGCATATCTAAGTCATCCAGTCCAAAGGGACAGGTGTCGTCATATCCCGCACTTCATAGGAAAGTCACTGCGGGAAAAAGGGAATGTGTTGAACAAGGACTCCTGAAGGCCAAAGAGTCGGATTTCATATGATTCATCCAAGATGAGGACAGGTGTCAACAGATCTCCCATTTCAGAAGATATCCACTTCGGAGGAAGATGGGGTCACAAGAGTTGAGAACTCCTGAAGTAAATCATGACCGTAGATTTGAAAGAGACTGCGCCAATTAATCATTGACTTCAGGTGAAATCACTTCGAGAGAAAAGGTGGTGTTAGCGTCCGGGACTCGCAAATGTTGAAGCCTCAAAGTGGACTTGAGTCGTTGATTTAGATGGACGCGTGGCACCTGATCTGGAACTTCGAGTATAGATTACTTCGGAGGAAAAAGAGTTGCAGTGTTGGGAACTCCCAAACGTCGAAGTCCCAAGGAAGGTCATAATCGTCAATCACAAGGGATGTGTGGTACTCGACCTGTAACTCCAGGTACGAAGTACTTCGGAGGGAAAATGTGTAGGAACATTTGAAACTCATGAACATCAAAGTCCTGAATGAAATCAGGTTCGTCAAAATCCCCAAGGACACGCAACATCGGATCATGAACTTCGAAGGTTTGCTACTACGGAGGATTTCATGTGGTGGTCATATTGGTGCATGTTGTCTTGGTGTCTGGGAATAGCCGTGGTCATATGAAATATAGGGGAATGAAAGAACCCAAATATCTTGGGAGAAGATACCTACCTACTCTGAGATTGTTTCAGAACAGGGAGATCGTGGCTAGAAATATCTAGAAGAGCAAAATGGAATAGGGACCCCAAATCAGGGTATTGTTTTCTTAAGACGAACGAAAAAATTTACGCCCCATCATGGGTGTGTTACAAATTGGTATCAGAGCAAGGTTACAACACTTGGCCTGCTTGGGCTCATGGACGAATCACTTAAAACCCATATTTAGAGAACTTTTAAGAGTGACACCCTATCTTACCTCTTTCTTAAAGAGTCTAGTTAAACTTGTATTGAGGAAAAGAATGAAATTTTTTGTTTTGTGTGTGCATTTAAGAAATTTGAACTATGTATTGTTCATAAACTAATAGATTGTTAGCTAAGAATAAGTATTTTGTTAGCACTCGAGCATTCAGTAAATCATGGGAAAAACTTCAAGTCTAAAGGATGGTGACGTGCTATGAAGTGGGGGATGGCTCCCACAATAGAGACAAAGAATCTGACGAAAGGAGGGTTGTTGAAACCCCTCCGAATCTAGCTAAAATTGTAAGGATCCTTAGGGCTGAATTACAGAGTTGCAAGACCGACAATGAGAGATTGATAAAGGAGAAAGAAAAACAAACATAAATTAATGCAGTCTTGTTGCAGAGCTTATCTGACATACAGAGGCAATTATAGCATGAACCCGCAACCAGCCATGTCGATCGATGACATGTGAAGAGAAGTCAAAGTCCACCTGAGATCCGAAAACATGGCCCAATAAGTGACCACACTAGGAGAAGTACCTCGAAGAAGGCCCAACCTAGAGGCATGGGACACTCATCAAGAGAGTCCTATGGAAAGGAAGATGGCAATTCCGAGGGATCTTCTAGTAGCAAAACTAGCTCACATTCTCAAAGGAAAGGAAAGAAGTGAAAGCATTCCAAAAGTCGTGATCCTAAAGAATTCAAGAAAGCCAAACTACCCTCTTTTGATGGAGAGATTAAGAAAGGGGAAGAGGATAAGGAATAGCTGCTTGGTTTAAATAAATACTTCAGATTCCATGACTACTCTAAAAACTTGAAGGCTCGAATAGTCGTCTTCAACCTAAATGGAAAGGACTCCATTTGGTGGGAAGACCTTAGGAATGTGAAATGAGTCCATGAGAAGGACTTGTCATGGAAACAGTTTGAGAAATACTTCAGGAAGAAGTATATGTCAGAGAAATACATGGATGGGAAGACTAAGGAGTTCTATGAACTCAGGCTGGGACAACTCACCATAGATGAATATGTCAATAAATTCCTTGAGTTACTGAGGTATGTGCCCTACATAAAGGATGAAAAGGTAAAAGTGCAGCGATTTATTAGTGGGTTACCATAGACCTACCGAGACATGATTGAGTTTGACGAACCAAATACCTTAGAAGAGACCATCTGAAAGGCAAGGTATTGTTATGAACAGTTCGAGAATAAGAGAGGACCTCACGAGGACTGGAGGAAGAAGAGTAGTTCGGGATTCAAGAAGAAGGGGTTTAAATCCTCAAGATTTAAGAACTATGGGAAGGGTTCTAGGATGAAACTTCCTTCTATAAGTGTGTATCAGAAAAATTTCCCCTCTCAGAGTGGAAATAAACCTTTTGAGGCAATCCCAGGAAAGACTAATAACACAAAGAAAGAACCCTTAAAATGTTGGGGTTGTGGAGAAGAACATCGGTTGATGGATTGTCCACACAGACAACAGAACAGTAAGAGAGTCTACAATATTCAAGAAGCTACCACCATTAATGATGTGGCTAGGAGCATGCCACGAATTTATGCAGCCTTGGACAATAATCAAGCTGACCACCAAGCTTCAGTGGTGGAGATGGAAGGTATGATCACCACCCATCTAGTTTCTATTTTAATTGACCCTGGTTCAATTTGAGTTATGTGGCCCCTCAGACTGTTGATAAGTATAAACTACAACCAGTTAGGCATGTTAATTCGTAGTTGGTACAACTAGCCACTAGGACCAAAAGAAAAGTAGCAGGGGCCATACCAACTTGCCAATTCATCATGGATGGATTGCCCACCCGAGCGACCCTTAACATACTCCCCCTGGGATCTTATGACTTGTTGATTGGTATGGACTAGTTGGATTCTTATAAAACTAAGTTGGACTATTGCCATAAAACTTTAGAATGGTAAATGAAGAAGGGAGAAAGATAACCCTTCAAGGGATTCAGAATCCTGTCTCAATGAGAAAAATATCATCCCTTCAAATGAAAAAGTATTGCAGAAAGGGGTGTCCTTTATATGAAATACAGGTGTTGGAATCTATTAAGGATGACAAACCAAACCTAGAGGACGACCCCATATTAAGAGAATATAAAGACATTTTTCCAGAAGAGGTACCAGGTCTAACTCCGAGAAGAGACATTGACTTCTCGATAAAACTTGCACCAGGAATAGTGCCAGCATCTAGAACACCCTATAGGATGACTATGCCAGAACTGGTTGAGATGAAGCTATAGCTAAAGGAGATGATGGACAAAGGCTACATCTGACCCAGTGTATCTCCTTGGGGAGCACCTGTCTTGTTTGTGAAAAGGAAAGATGGCACACTCCGACTGTGCATAGATTATAGACAACTCAATAAGACAACCATAAAGAATAAGTACCCCTTACCAAGAATCAATGACTTTTTTGACCAATTGGGAGGTGCTTCCATTTTCTCGAATATTGACTAAAGGTATGGATACCATCAATTCTGAATTAAGGATGAAGACATCCACAAAACATCCTTCAGGACAAGGTATGGTCACTATGAATTTGTGGTGGTTCCATTTGGGTTAACCAATGTCCCCGCCACTTTTATGTGCTTGATGAATAATGTACTCAGGAAATTTCTGGACAAATTTGTATTGGTTTTCATTGATGATATCCTAATCTAATCCAAGAACAGAGAGGAGCATGAAGAACATCTTAGACTCGTACTTCAAGTACTAAGAGAGCATCAGCTCTACGCCAAGTTTAGCACATGTGACTTTTTCCAGAAGCAAGTCCATTACTTAGGCCATGCCATTTTTAAAGAAGGGGTGGAAGTAGACCCTGAAAATATCAAATCGATTATGGAATGTCCTACCCCAAAGGTGTATCTGATATCAGATCCTTCATGGGCTTGGCAAGATATTATAGAAGGTTCATAAAAGGGTTTTCCAATATTGGTTGTCCAATCACTGCCCTTCAGAAAAAGGGGGTTAAATTCACTTGGACATGAAAATGTGAAGAAAGATTTCAGGAACTGAAATACCTCCTGACCCATGCACTCATGTTGAAGATTGCAGACCCTGATAATGATTTCCTCGTGTGTACATATGCCTACAAGGAACGACTCGGAGGAGTCCATATGCAAGAGGGATGTATAATTTGCTATGCGTCCAAGAAATTGAATGAGCATGAAATCAATTATGTGGCCCATGACCTAGAGTTGGTTGCCATAATGCATTCTTTAAAAATGTGAAAGCATTACCTCCTGGGTAGGAGGTTTGTGCTTATGATAGATTGTTGTGGATTGAGGCACCTGTTTGATCAACCAAAACTCAATGCCAGGCAAGCTAGGTGGATGGTTCTCCTTAGTAAGTTTGATTTTGAAATCAAACACATCAAAGGAAAGGAAAATAGGGTGGTTGATGCCCTTAGCAGAAGTATGAAGTCGATTCACCTGGAAGCGGTAAGCACCTGTGAAACGGATGTCAAGGAAAGAATCATGAATGCACAAGAAACTGATGGCTTCTTCAAGACCATGACCTCATACCTAAGGCAATATCCTAAAGGTATAAATTATGAAGGCTACCAGATGCTCGATGAAGGCCTGTTGACCTACAGAAATAGATTGTATATTCCAAACTGTGACAACTTGAAGAGGTTCATTACTACACTAGAGACCATATACTAGTCATCCAGGATATCAGAAAATGATCACGGCCACTAGGAAACAATTCTATTGGCTTAGATTGAAGAAATACATAGCTAACTATCTAGAAAAGTTCCTAGAATGCCAGCAAGTTAAGGCAGAACACCGACACCTAGCAGGGTTGTTACGACCCCTACCCATCCCAGAATGGAAATGGGAAACAATCTCCATGGATTTCATCACCAGATTACCAAAATAGACCAAGCAAAATGATGCCATCATGGTCATGGTGGACAAACTGAGTAAGTCTGCTCACTTCGTTCCTGTCAAGTCAACTTGCAAGGCAATAGATATTGCCAACATCTTCATGAAGGAGATATACAGACTGCATGGCATGCCTAGGGAAATTGTATCTGACAAAGACACCAAATTTACTTCAAGAATTTGTAAATCCTTAATGGTTGGTTTTGAGACTAAATTGTTGTTCAGCACAGCCTACCACCCTCAAACAAATGGACAGATAGAAAGAGTAAACCAAATACTAGAAGACATGTTAAGGATACATATAATGCATCAACCTAAGAAGTGGGAAGACTACCTACCATTGGTAGAGTTTGCCTACAAAAATTATTATCAAGAATCCTTGAAGATGAGCCCTTTTGAAGCCCTCTATGGTAGACAGTGCAAGATTCCAATCAGATGGCGTAATCTAGTGGAAAGAATTACAATCGGACTTGACATGCTGAAATAAATGGAACAAAAAGTGATTCAGATAAAGCAAAATCTGAAAATTGCTCAGGATAGACAGAAAAGTTACGCCGACAGAAAGAGATCTCCCAGAGAGTTCAATATAGGAGACCATGTCTATCTCAGAGTTAGACCCAGGAAAAGTTCCCTGAGAATGGGAGTTGTGACAAGCTGGCACCTCGGTATTTTGGACCCTTTGAAGTCTTAGACAGAGTGGGACCTTTAGCCTATAGGCTAGCACTTCCTCCCATAGTAAAGGCACATAATGTTTTCCATGTTTCATTATTGAATAAATATGTACATGATTCTAATCATATAATTGATTAGTCTGTGATCCAGGTGGAGCCAGAGGGAGAACTCCTGCCAGAACCTCAATGCATACTAGACAGGAAGGAAACCTCACTCAGGAACCAAACCATTGCACAGGTCAAGGTGTAGTGGAAACACTTTGGCTCAGATGAGGCTACGTGGGAAATGGAGGATGCCATGAGACATGCATATCCGATTTTGTTTACTCATGTATATACATATCATGTTGACAAATAGAACATCGAGGATGATGTTCCTTTAAGAGGTAGGGAATTTTAACACCTTATTTCCCCCAATTTGTAAATATAACTATATTGGCCAAGAAACTATGGAAAACTCAAATGTGTGAGTGTTTGATTTGATGGAACTTTGTATAAAAATTTGATGAATGTAAATTCTATTATTTTAATAGAAAATAGATATGTGTTGCATGACTTCTGTTAAGCCTTGATATTGGCTCATTACCCCTTAATTGGGGCATATTAGATTAGTAATGTTATTTTATTTATGTCGGATTTAGGCCATTAGTTGTAATTTAGATTAGTAATGTTATTTTAATTAAGTCGGCTTTAGGCCATTATTTGTAATTATACCTCCTAGTCTCCTATATATACCAAGGAGACATTTTCATTTTGAATCATCTTGTACTTGAACATTTAAGTGGGGTAAAAGGAGGTTGCCCCCTCGAAGAGGCTTATTATCTGAAATTATCTCTTTTTCAAGGCGTTGAGTACTTTTCCTGAGGTTTTTATATGCTATATTGATGTTTGGTTCTTAACATATGGTATCAGAGCTCAAGGTCTTGGGGTTTCGCTGCTACATCAGAGACACCATGGAATTTTCGCTATAACTTTTTTTCTACAATGTTTCATAAGGAACGGCTTGGAGACTATTTAGAAGATGGATCAAGGTACATTGGGTTCAAAATTAAGCTCCTGATACCTTATAATTTCGGAGATACAGCATGTACAAGATAGGGTTCTGGAATCATCCTGAAATGAGTCATTGCGGAATTTTTGCTATAAAAAAATTTCTGTAACGTTTCAGACCCTAAACTATGGAGGCCATTTAAAGAAATTGGTAATGTATCTGTGGTAAAAATTTCAGCTTCTGGTTCATCTTAAATTTGTATATACAACCCATGTAAGATAGGGTATCTGACTAGTCCTATTGACTAGTCTCAAGAAGGTGTTCCAGGTAAAACAATCATAACTTCTTCCTAGAGTATCCAAATTGCATGGACTGGTTGCATTGGATCGTGGATAGTCTGTAGTATTTTGGGTGCGAGTTTCAAAATTTTATATCAATTATTTTGTGTGGGGCACACTATACCAGTGAGATCTCCTGGAAAGGCCAAAAATCGGCAAGTTGTGGGGAAGCTACCATAAATTCCACTTGGCACATCCAATTTTGATCAAACCTGTGGCATTGCAGAGAAGAAATATCATAGAAATACATAAGAGAAAGTTTCATACCCAGAAGGGCCAAAACTTGGGAGATACAACACAAGAAATATTGTCTAGCAGAACTACCTCAAAATCAAGGTTCAAAAGTGATACTTGGCCAACATGCCACCCAAAAAGGGAACTTCTACACCAAATAAGCCTCCAGAAAATCCTACTTGGACTCTTGATGAAGGTGAAGAAATGCGTAGGGACATAAATGAACTACAAAATAAGATGGATTCAATGGAAGCTAAGATGGATTCAATGGAAGCTAAGTTGGATACTAAGATGGATTCAATGGAAGCTAAGATCATGGAAGTATTGAAAATTTTCGTAATAGAGAAGACACCTGAAAGTGAAAATGCATCCCATGAAATTCATGATGTGGACACAAGGAAGGTGAATCAAGAATGGAGAAACTCCAACTTTGGTTTGAAGACCAACCACGTTCCTAAGATTGACATGAGGAAGTTTGATGGCAAGGACCCAATCACATGGATACTTCAGATGGAGCAATTCTTTGATCTACATAATGTGCCACATACACAAAAGGTACGAATTGCTTCTTTATATTTAGAACCTAATCAATTTGTTTGGTATCGATGGATTTGTTCTCGCAAATCACTCGTCACTTGGAAAATTTTCACGGAAGAAATGATAGCACACTATGAGGATACATGGAGCAATACCTTCTTTAGCCAATTGATAAATCTCAAGCAAAATGGTTCAGTTACCAAGCACATTGAGAACTTCCAAAGATTGAATATAAAGGTAACCGATATTCCAGATGAGCACTTGATTGATGTATTCATAGGAACTTTAAAGAATAACATTCAACATGAGGTTCGACTTTGGGAACCCAAATCATTGGAGAATGCATTTAAGGTGGCAAGAAATGTTGAAAGTAAAAATATGGCTATGGCTACTCGAAGGACCTATCCTAACATCTATAGAGAGAACAATGCTCCTTCTCCTAAAACACCTCAACCTACAAGGTTGACACCTCAACAATTGGAGGAAAGAA
>JASDQU010109142.1:16941-28319 GCA_032191745.1 Picea mariana
GGATTACCATTTGTAGGAAAAGTCAATTTTTCAAATCTATTGTGGAACCCTGTGCATATTTGTTGTGGAAGTTGTAGAACCATGTACAGTTTGTTGTAGAACCATCAAAATGCTACTTTTGAGGATGTAATGGCTATAAGAATCAAACATAAGACTTATAATATGATCTAGGTGACCATGGGTTGTGATATTATATGTTGGATCAATTGTTTTTGTTCATCATTGGCTAATGAAATGATGAGATATGTCTCAAGGTACTCATTAATAAGAAATGCAAAATTTGAAGAAAATAGGACAGCCATTATTCAAATTGGTTTCAAGGTGCTAGTGGGAAAGAATTGATGTATCTTATCAGCATATTCATTGGTTCAACAAGGAGAGAGGTATTGACAACGATCTTGGTTACTATGCATTAAAAAATGGAAGAAACATTCAGTATGTGTCCTTGTGGCTTGATTGATACAGGAGTATAGGGTTGCATGAGGGCATACAACACATTCAGTTTGGGGGAGATGTAGGGTCGTATAATTGTCATCTTTTTATTTCCTCTTTTTTGACCCTATAATAGTTTGTTTTAATGCTTATATGCATGATTTATGCTCATAGTGTTTTCCATCCCATTACTTAGTATTTCGTTTAATTATGATTAACATTAGGAAGGATTGGTGTATTTCGTATTTATTTTTGAATAATGACTCAATTTGGGAATTGTTTTAGATCCATGTCTCTTAGATGCAGGAATCTGTTAAATTTTGTATATGAGATGATATGAGATGATATATTGTAACAACCCAATTTGATTTTTTTTATCATAACTTGTTAAGTTAAATTAAATTAATTATTAAAATAAATATATTTGAATCATTTTTTATTATTATTATTATTTAATGGTAGGTGAGGGAATTAATGGGGGGATAAGGTAGTTGGGAATTGAATGAGGGAGGAGGATTTGAGAGAGGAGGAGGATAAGTAAAAGGGGAGGGGACTTGGAAGAGGGGCTTCATTTTTTTTTCTAGGAAAAATATTTGGAGAAGAAGGAAGGAGGGGAGGAGGAGGAGGATGGAAGCCAAAATTTCTTTAGGGATCTTTACTAGGGCATTGGTGTTTCTAAGATTTTGGGCTCGGGGGGGGCAGGGAATCTAATTTTCTGGAGCTAGAGAGTCGGAGAGGCTCTGTTCCTAGTTGGCTGGGAGAAAACAGTTTCAAGCAGGCACTTTTAGGCACTTTTAGGAAAGTAGTTTCAGCAGGACAACCTTCTTCCTCAAGAGGTAATTCTGCAATTATTATTTTTGTACTAAATTCAAGTAAATCAAGTGATAGAATTTATAGGTATACTATGTGATTTTTAAATTTTGTTGTTAAATCTTGCAACCAGAAAGAAAGAAGTCTCCTATCTTGATTAAAACAGAAATATAGATTTACAGTAATTTTTATAATCCTTTATGGTTGTTACATATGGTATCAGAGCTCGGTTTCAAAACTGAAACCTAGGGCTTGAACAACCACTTAGATGTGAAAAAAAGTTCACAATATAACATGTAACCTACAACCTAGAAACCATTATTTACATGCCTTAAACCCTCGAGGATAACCCAGAAATGACCCACTAAAGAAAACTACTCAAGAAATTGAAATCTCGATGAAGAGAGAGTATAGTAGGAAAACATATCGTGTAGTTTATGTAACTTGTTACAGCCTCTTGTTCCTTATTACAAAGCTACCTGTTAACCTGTAAGAAATTACACCTATGAGAGAGACGGAGGAGTAATAAATATCAGTTTTTAAAAATACCAAGATGTATGTAAATTGGAGCAATATAAACACAATTTATTTTTTTAATTAATTAACTAAATAAAAAAAAAGAAAAATCATAAATTGGTATTATGGTAAATTTGATATTATGTTAAATTTGAATCATAAATAATTCAATGGGAAAATAATTCCATCGACTCATATCAATGCAACATAAAAAAAATGTGGAATAATGCATAGGCCCTAAATTTGAAATCTAATGAAACCCAACAAAAAAAATAATAATTACGCCGAAAGGCGTATACCTATTGACAATGGGCACAATTAATCACCTTTTAATCTAAAATTTTAATCTGATGGCTAACAATTGAAGATGTTGGCATATTCTTAGTCGTCCTCCCAAATCAATGAATGTGATTTACTCTTCATAACTTCCTTGTATTTTTTAATGCATCAGTTAACCTGTTTACTTTTTAACATTTAACTAATCATATTAAGAAATTACTGTAACACTATATGATTGCCACGTTTAAATGATTAACCTTTGGGATTACCACGTTTGGATTTGCTCAGCTGCAGACGCATTTTATTTTCTGAGTGTTTCATTTCTGACTTTACTCAACTATCTGCGTGTTTCATTTTCATTTTCTGGCTATGGGCACGCTTCATTTTCTAGTTGTCTATGCATTTCATATTGGATCATCAAATTCCAGTTGTCCACACATTTCATCATTCCAGTTGCGGGAGGAAGCTTTGGCATGGCCTTTCAGCATTCATCAGCCACAGTTTTGAGTGGTTGTGCTAGTAATAACAAAAACTTGATATGCTTTGCTCCAACCAGGTGAATGACTATGCATACATTAGCTACGTCAACCAGCCAGAAATGGTTGTAAAATCCAAAACCAGTCAAAATATTCTTGGCTAATCTATCACCAAAGGCTGCATATCTGAGGCAACTACATAACATGTAGTAATTAGTTGTAATGTTGATGCCAACCAGGGTGGCCTTCTTCATGGTTGTATTCTCTGCTGGAGGTGATTTTATGGTGTCCTGGATCTCGATTAGAAGCATGGAGAATGAATAGGAAAATGCAATATTTCCTAGTGCCCGAAACGTCCCCCATGTCTTTTGAGCAGCAGTAACTGTACCAACTGCTACTCCAGTAATGCAACCCTGGAAGTGTCCTCCTGCTACTTTAGCAATAGCACACCAATGCTATTTGCAGTACTAACATCATCTCTTCTTTTACCTCTTTCAAGGGATCCAGGAACCAACCAAAATCTCGCACTTAAAACTCATAACGCCCACTGGAGCGTATGGACAGGCCACTGCGGTTGTCGTCGCTGCGCCTGTGGCAGGCACCTTAGACCACTCAACCATCCCGACAGGAGAGTAGTGTTGAGAGTGGGACCAAATAAACTTGGTCAGGACTGTGTGCGCGGAGAAAAAAGGAAGTAGCAGAACTGAAATGGTTAGATGTTTTAGTTTTTGGTGGCTCTCAAACCTATGGACAGTGCAACATTTTCTGTGAGGTTTTGGAAGGCGACCTCAAGATTGGTGTAGAGTGAGGTAGGTTGGTCGGTTTGGGCTAAATGATAAGGAATATGAGCGCTAGGTTAGGTTGGGAGTGAAGGTAGAGAAGTGGGTGGTGAGATAGAGACATGAGGACCTCATGTGAGGCTCCACGCTGCCTACCCATACCATTAAAAAAAATCTTTATTTATTTATTTATTATTTTTATTATTTTTATTTTATTATTATTTATTATATAAAAAACAAATAAACTTTTCATAAATGTATATATATAATAATAAAATAAATAAACATACCTATTACAATTGTACTTTTGTGGTACTTATAGAAATTAATGAAAAAAAAAATAAACGGGGTAGTTACATTAATATAGAACATTTTTTTTTAAATAAAAAGAGGTAATTCCTATTACCGAGTTGTCACTGTATAAAATTGATACATGTCACTGGCCTGCCACTTGTTCCGACAAACTAGTGGAAAACAAAACAGGTGGTTGCCTATGATACTTTCAACCAAAAAAGGCATCTGCCACTTGCCCTACCAATTGGAAACCAAAGAAGGTGGTGGATGATAGTGCTAACAGAACTGTCTATGTAAGATAAAACAAACTAAAAACTTATGAAAAATGAAAACTAGGCAAGAAATGAGCAGAGTACCAGTGCAGGTTAACAAGAAAAAAGCAGCATCATTGTGTTGGTGGAGCTCAGAGAACTGTGCGAATCTAAACATTAGCAGGGCTTTGAGGACCATGGAACCTGTCATTTGAAGCTCCACTGTGAAGGATGTCGTCGTTGGGCTGGAGCACAAAGGGTTGTGCATAGGTCAGGCACCTCTGCTTGGCTGGTGCATTCGAAAATGCATTGAACAGCATGTCAATGCGGTTGCTAATGAGGGTGTCCTGATGAAGTTGGTCCTCCATGTAACTTTTGATGTCAAAAATGAGCTCTAGCTGCTCCAGGTTGAAGAGGATGGGGGGAACCAGGTCACATTCCTGAATTGTATTCAGCAGTGGAGGCATCGAGATGGGGAAATCACCCTGCATAGTGCAAATGACTCCTTCCATATCCGCCACTGCTCATGCAATTGCTTCACTGGTGTTGGGGTGAATGTATGTGTCTAGGGCTGTGTGGAGGAATTCCTCTGTGAATTCCTCCTGAACAATGCATGTGGCGCCTTCCATGGTTGCCTCTGTACTTGTATCCACTTACTGGTGTTGGGGCACAAGTAATCGTCTGGGACTGTGTAGAGGAGAGATTCTGGTGGAACCTAGATTGGTTCCCCCAAGAATTCCTCCTCGACGTAGGCCATTGGAGGAGTATGAGGCCACCCCATGCATTGAGTCCTAGCAATGGACAAGGCTCGCTCCAGATTATGCAAGCATCTCTACCTGGCTGCATGATTGTACCAAGTAGGGCCTCGCCTGGGATTTCCTCTCTCTCTTGGCATGGTGGAGCCAGGGGGCGAAGAATCAACTGAATTGTAGCCAAGAGAACCAATTATGCTAAAACCCAATTCCTGGGCTAAGCGAGATGACAGACTGTGGAGATGAAGTATTTCAAGTCAGGGCTAAGTGGGATAGATATTCAAGGGGCGGACATGACTGCAATGCATCCACTTGTACTCAGCACCCGCCTCCTTCCATTAATCAACAAGACCTCCATTAAACTGACATGAGGGAGTTGTCCTCCCTTCCTCTACAAGTTATTAAGGTCGCCCTACATTCAAGATTGAGGTGAGGGACGTCGATTGGCCATATTTATGGCTGAGTTARCAGKAGGGWTGTGTGGCCTCCTTCTCCTACGTGGCACACCATCTTGGGCATTAATATAGTACATTAKTATCCTAATTAAATTATATTAATTACTTCCATTTTTTTTAAGGACTTAAATAAGGTTAAGGGAGGGATAAACGTTGGATTTAATTGGTAAGATAGAGTGATTGACGAGTGCCCCACAGCGCTAGCATAGCTAGAAAGGAGAGAGAATTAGTAGCTCACTTGGATGAAGATACCAAGCTTAGAGGCTTTTTAACTTGACCCTTAGCCACTTGCCTTATGGGAGTAATTCTGTTTACAGACAAGTATAAAGAAACTTACGCCTAAACCTTACGTTTTCAAGTTTAAGTTTGAGAAAAACATTGAACGTAAACCCTTTTCTAATAAGAATTTGGTTGAATGCAGATTCAGTTATTCAAGATGGTTAGGACTAGGGGAAATCAAGGTTGGGTGGCATCGTCGCAAGTACCATAGATACTGGTACCACCACCGCCATCGCCTGAGATAGCTCTCATTTTTCACTCCTTGGAGGTTGTTAATGAGACATTAAAGGGACGTCGGTCGACGGATGTCGAAGTGGAACTCCCATCATCTGGCACAGGCAACCCTGAAGCATTGAGGGACTCATAGGGAGGGCCTCCACCAGGGGACATCACCAGAGAACTCCAGAAGATCAAACTCCCAAAGTTTGTGGGAGGACGTGCAAGTGAACGTGTTGAGGCATGTTTGGAAGGAATGACGAGATGTTTTGCCTTGAGAGACTATGCTTCCCCTTCAAAAGAGAAGATAGTGATCTTTTAGTTGAGGGACAGTGCCTTGAACTGGTGGGGTAATCTAGAGAGGCAGTTGCACCTTACCCCAGACACCATCTCGTGGGAGCTTTTTGAGGAGAGGTTTTGGAGAAAATATTTTCATGCTTACTATGAGGAACAATAGGTAGGAGCATTTCATGCCCTAATTCAGGGAAACGGGACCGTGGAAGAGTACGAGATCAAGTTCATGGAGTTAGTAAAATATGTCTCGTACATGGATATTGATCAATGACAAGCAGAATGTTTTGTTACGGGTTAAACCCTAAGATAAGGGCCATGGTGTGGATGTGGAAACCATCGTCAATAGTTAAAGTAGTTGAAAATTCTCATTATGTGGAGGAGCATATGAGCTTAAACGAGGGTATGAGATCAACCATTCCACAACATCCTGGATTCATGGGGAAGGCCCCTAGGAATTTCTCCAGGGGAGGAATCTCTAGGCCACCTCTTTATGGAAATAAAGTCACACCTAGAGTAGTTACAACATGTATTTCAATGGCAACGAGTGCAACATCCCACTCATCGCCAACAATGCAGGCAGGTCCATGACCTTCTCACGAAGAAGCAAGTAGGGGCAGGGGCTCCAGGGGAAGGAACTCATTTCGGAGGCATTCATAGGGAAGCACCCAGGTTCCACCCTATGTTACTTTTTGGGGGTGCGGAGGACCTCATTACCAGCGTGACTGTCCAGAGTCACAAGAAGGGTTTGTGCATAGAGATGGAAAGGCCTCGATGGGAAGAGTGAGTAGTAGCCACCAGATTTATGCAACAGTTAATAAATGCCAGGAAGAGAATCAATCCACTATGGTGGAGTCGTCATGTACGCTAAATCATGTCAATGTTAAAATTTTATTTGACTCTGGTGCTACAAATAGTTTCATTTCACCTTGTACATTAGAAAAGTGTGGGTTGACAACCTACAAGCACGATGACTTTAAACAAGTCGAGATGGCTTTGGGGGAAAGACAAGCAGTAGGACCTAGCGTCGATAATTGTCTAGTAGATCTGGGAGTGTGTACTACTAGGCTGAACGTGTATGTCACTGATCTAGGGACGTACGACCTAATCATTGGAATGGACTAGTTAGAATCTCATCGAGCTACGGTAGATTGTTTCGTGAAGAGGGTGTTTTTTGTTGATGATGAAGGAAGGACAGTAGAGATCCATGGTATACAGAGGAAGGTGTATCTATGCTTTATCTCGAAAATGAAGGTTAAATGTTGCGTGAGGCATGGTTGTCGATTATATGTAGTGGAAGCAGAAAATGAAGGGAAAGTACCCTCCATGGATCAGTATCTAGTATTATCGGAGTTAAGGATTTTTTCCAAAAGAGTTTCCAGGGTTACCTCGTGAGAGGGAGCTTGATTTTACCATTGAGTTAAAACCTGGTGCAGAGCCAATTTCCAAGACACCATATAGGATGACGGTTCCATAACTTTGTAAATTGTAGATACAATTGAAGGAACTACTTGACTTAGGGCTAATAAGGCTTAGTGTCTCACCTTGGGGTGCACCAATAATTTTTGTCAAGAAGAAGGATGGTTCCTTATGACTTTGTATAGATTATAGAGACTTGAACTGTGCTATAGTGAAAAATAAGTACCCAATTCCACAGATAGATGATCTCTTTGATCAAATGAAAGGAGCAGTAGTTTTCTCAAAAATTGATCAACGGGCAGGGTATCACCAGTTAAGGATTAAGGAAGGAAATATTCCTAAAACTGCCTTTCGAACTCGATTTGGGAATTACGAGTTCATTGTAGTACCTTTTGGTTTTACCAATGCACCAGCAGTATTCATGAGCCTCATAAATGGTGTATTCTGAAAGTACTTAGACCACTTTGTACAAGTCTTTCTGGATGATATCCTCATATATTTCAAGAACGAAAGAGAACATAATGAACACTTGAGAATGGTGTTGTCATGCCTTAGAGAGAGCAAATTATATGGCAAGTTGTCGAAGTGTTCTTTCTTCTAGAAATAGATTCACTATTTAGGTCATATCATTTCCGGTGAAGGAATCTCTGTGGACCCAGAAAAGGTGAAGGTCGTTATGGAATGGCTAGTGCCAAAAATGCTCATGAGGTGAGAAGCTTCATGGGGCTAGCTAGTTATTATCGGAGGTTTTTGGAAGGGTTCTCTAAGATAGTGAAACCCATCACCACCTTGCATTATAAGGGGGTCAAGTATGAATGGACAGACGAATGTGATATTCCATTCATCGAACTTAAGGGGTCATTAACCAGTGCACCAATTCTACGAGTGTCAGATATGGAAAAATACTTCACAATCTGCACGGATGCCTCGAAGAAAGGATTGGGGGTTGTGTTAATGTAGGTTGGGGGAGTGATGGCATATGCATCAAGAAAGTTGAAGCAACATGAGGAGATTTACACTACTCATGATTTAGAGTTGGAAGCTATGATGTTTTCTCTGAAGCTTTGGAGGCATTATCTAGTGGGGCAAAGATTTGACCTCAAAAGAGACCATGAAAGCTTAAAGCATATCTTTACTCAAAGGGATATCAATGCTAGGCAAAGGCGATGGAGTGAGTTTATGAGTGAGTACAATTTTGGAATTCCGTACATCAAGGGAAAGGAGAATGTGGTCGCAGATGCCCTGAGCAGGAGACCATGTGTCTTCTCCTTGGTACCCTTAAAAGTTAATCTAAGGGAGCGAGTTTTGGGGCAACTTCTTGAAGATAATTTGTATTTAAAAGTTACTTCAACCCTCCAGAGTGGGAGGAAATTAGAGCCAAAGTACGAAGAATATATCCTGGAAGCAGATGGATTATTAAGATATCAGGGAAGGATGTACATCCCCGAATGTGGGGATATTCAAAGCATCATACTCAAGGAATCCCATAGAGCACTTTATTGTGCACATCCGGGTGTGAAGAAAATGTACGAAAACATGAAGAAGTTTTTCTTCTGGGTAGGCATGAAGCGTAGTCCATTTCATCACCAAGTTCCTAGAGTGTCAACAAGTGAAGGATGACCACCACCACCCGGCAGGTCTCTTACAACCTCATGATGTTCCTATGTCCAAGTGGGAAGTCATTTCTATGGATTTTGTTGTGGGATTGCCACTCACATCGCACAGACACAATGCCATTCTTGTGATAGTTGATAAGTTGACCAAGAGTGCTCATTTTATTCCAGTTAGAGACCCTTATGATGTCACTGATATGGCACGCATGTTTATAAGTGAAGTCATCCATCTACATGGGTTACCCAGGAAGATGATTTCAAATAGGGACTCTCGATTCACATCTAGGTTTTGGACAAGTTTGCAGTCAGTGTTGGGAACTCAGTTGAACTTAAGCACATCATATCATCCTGAAACAGATGGGAAAACTAAGAGAGTAAATCAGGTTATGAAAGACATGTTTAGGATGTATGTTATGGATAATAAAACACATTGGGAGAAGTACCTACCTTTGGTAGAGTTTGCCTACAATAACAATTTTCATAGCTCCATTGGAATTCCACCCTATGAAGCTATGTATGGAAGGCCAGGCAGGACACCGTTGAGTTGGGAAAGGTTAGAAGATCGAGTGATAGTTGGGCCAAAATTGATTCAAGAGATGGAGGAACAGGTGATTCAAATTAGGAAAAGACTAAAGGAAGCACGGGATAGACAGAAAAGTTATGATGATGCACATAGGACTGACCAAAGTTATAAAGTGGGAGATCAAGTTTTCATTCATATCAGGCCTAATAAGAGTACCATTCGGTTCGAGAAGGGGACAAAGTTGTCACCTTGATTTATAGGACCATTCAAAATCCAAGAGAGAATTGGACCTATTTCCTATCATCTTGTACTGCCATCCCACTTGCATAAAAATCATAATGTTTTTCATGTATATGTTCTACATCATTATGTTGTTGACGAATATCACAAACTGAATTGGAAGGAATTACAGGTCTTGGATGGGGGAATCATCATGGTTGAACCGTTACACATATTGGACCATAGGGTTCGACAGCTTAGGAATCATCTAGTAGACCAAGTTAAGGTCCAGTCGAACAAGTATAGCCCAAGATCTGCTACTTGGGAGGATGCAGATACCTTACAACGAGATCATCCCTCACTTTTTTTATCACCTCGGGAATATGTTTCCCGAAGGTTGGGTCTATGTAATACCACCTTTTGACTTAGACAGCTAGAATTACTTACGACCTAATCGTATTTTATTTTCTTATTAACTGTGAAACTGTTAATGATACACTTGAAATTTTAGACATATGGACCTATGTGAATGTCAATTCTATGAATGTTTATTGTTATTTGAATTATGATGGATATTATGCATCCTATTTCTAGCTTGAAAATTTTGACATTTAAAGTTGTTGGTACGTGGATACTGAATTGAGGATATGACTAAATGCATTTACATGATAATAATGCATAGATATGTATGATTTTGTGTTATAGACTAATTTGCAGGTCAATGGGCTATGAAATAGCCAAAGGATAATGATAATAAAAGGTTGATGTCGTGAACATCTACCGAGAAACACTATGTTATGAATCTTTGTATGTGAAATTATGTTGGTTCAAATTCATTGTTATGATATGTGGACAAGTGCAGGTTTTTCAGGTGGCGAGACTGCTTGAAATTGAATATACAATGACAAAATCCCAGCAACATAGTGCCACTATATGGTCCATGGTAGGGTGTTGACCCTAGTTCTATTAGGATGGGTGGAGGCATTTCCCATCGTGTATTCTATGAAACATGGAGTCATTGGAGGACGGTGTTAGCTCATGCTCCCCTAAACGTGGGATGATGACTTCCAGTTTCCTGTTGGGGAAGATTGGTCAAGAGAGTTGACACTTCCGCTTACGGGTTCTATCTAGAGTTAGGTCAATATAGTTGACGCTCCAAGATAATCCAGTAGAGGAAGGATAGGGAAGGAAGATGGAAGTAGGTTAGTGAGGAAGGATGACTAGAAGTAGTTAAGAGTGTGTGGAGTTTCCACCTTATAGTAGAATTTCTTGATTTCCTCTTGTTCAAATATATATGTATATTTATATTTTCTTAACTGAATTACAATTATCTAAGTGAATGTTGATTGTGCTAAATTATTATAATTGAGGTATTTTGCGAATATTTTAAATGGTTTACTATTCTTTATGAAATGAATGGCATTGTTGATTGGATTGGAAGCATACAAGAATTTACTTAGGAGTGATAATTATTGTCATTAGTACACATGTGAGTCTTGTATATGTTAGCTATACATGCATGCCTTGCACATGTACACTAGTATGTATAAGTGTTTTAAATTGATGATGTTGTTTATCTGATATGGATGTATGAATCATGTATCATTACCCTCGTATTGTAAATTAGTCTAACTTCGGGACAAAGTTTCTTGAAGGGTGAGTGTATGTAACAACCCAATTTGATTTTTTTTTTTTATCATAATTTGTTAAGTTAAATTAAATTAATTATTAAATATATTTGAATCATTTTTTTTATTTTGTTATTTAATGGTAG
>JASDQU010109142.1:55806-69172 GCA_032191745.1 Picea mariana
TTTTTTTGTCTATCTTGAGATGCCTTTAAATTCTGCTTAACTATAACCATCTGGTCTTCCATATTCTTGAGCAATTCTGGCCCAAGTACCACTCCATATGTTGGGTTGTCCCAACTCACTGGAGTATTGCATTTCCTACCATACAAAGCTTCAAATGGGCTCATTTCCAATGAATCTTGATACCCATTATTATAGGAAAACTCAACCAAGTGCAAGTAATCCTCCCACTTATCCATCACATACATTCTCCACATGTCTTCGATTACTTGGTTGACTCTCTCTGTCTGCACATCTGACTATGGATGGTATGTTGTGCTAAAGTTCATATTTGTACCAAATCCTTTAAACAATCCCCTCCAAAAATTTGAAGTAAACTTTGTGTCTCTATTTGAAACAATTGTCTTAGGTATCCCATGCAACCTAGCAATATCCCTCATCTAAATTTATGCAATATTAGTTGTTGTATGAGTCATTTTTATAGGAACACAATGAGCAGCCTTTGTCAATTTATCAACTACTACCATGATTGAATCATGTTTTCTTATTGTCTTGGGCAATTTAGTTATAAAATCAATGGTTACCACTTCCCATTTCTTCTCTAGAATTGGTAATGGTTGTAGCAAACCCACTGGGTGCCTATGCTCAACCTTCACTCTCTGACATTCCATACATCTGTAAATGTAATCAGCAACATCCTTTTTCATTCATGACAAAAATAATTGTCTTCTTACTGCTGCAATTGTTTTCTGGTAACTGGGATGTCCGACATATGGAACATTATGCATTTCTTTTAATACCAAGTTCTTAAGTTCTTCGGAACTAGGAACATAAATTCCATTTTTATGCATAAGTAATCCATCTTCCTTCATCTCATATTCTTTAATTTTTTGTTGTACATTTTCTTACTATAAGCTTTCTTTTACCCGTAGGTAATGTTGATATGTGACAACAACATCTAAAATTTCACTCTTTAAATCTGATTGATGTGTACTAACAGTTGTAGCATGCATTAGATGTACTCTTCTACTAAGTGCATCGACAACTTTATTTTCTTTTCCTTTGATATGCTTGATGTCAAAATTGTATTCACTTAAAAATTCCATCCATCTCATTTGTCTGACATTTAAAGTTGGTTGTTCAGAAAGATATTTTAGACCACTATGGTCGGTTCTTAATTCAAATCTCTTCCCCATGAGATAATTCCTCCACATGTTCAATGTGTGAACAATGGCAGCAAGTTCCAAATCATGTGTGGCATAGATCCTCTCATGTTCTTTAAGTTTTCTGGACTCATACCCAATGACATGTCCATTTTGAGTAAGGACTCCACCAAGTCCTTTGCATGCATCTGTACATACCAAAAAACTTTTATTTGGGTCAACAATATTTAAAATAAGAGCACTAGTAAGCAATTCTTTCAACAAATTAAATTTCTCTTCACACTCTGTTGTCCATTCAAAATTAATTCCCTTCTTTTGCAAAGAAGTGATAGGATGAGAAATCTTAGAGAACCATGCTATAAATCTTCTGTAGTAACTAGCCAACCCCATGAAATATCTAACTTCTGAAACATTCATGGGTGTTGGCCATCCTCTAATGGCTTCAATCTTCCCTGGATCCACTGTTATACCTTGTTCTTAAATAATGTGTCCCAAGTAATGAATTTGTTCTTGGTAAAAAGAACACTTACTAAGCTTGGCATACAACTGATGTTCCCTCGGCACTTGCAATACCAATATTAGGTGATGCTCATGCTCTTCCTCTGACTTAGAATAGACAAGTATGTCATTCAGGAATACTATGACAAACTTATCCAAATAATTTTTGAATATTCCATTCATTAAGCGCATAAAGACAACTGGTGTATTGGATAGTCCAAATGGCACCACTAAAAATTCATAATTCCCATACCTGGTTCTAAAGGTTGTCTTATTGATGTCTTGTTCCTTGATTCTTACCCGATGGTACCTTGATCTAAAGCCTATCTTTGAAAATATATTTTCCCCTCTTAGTTGATCAAAGAGGTCATCAATTATGGGTATAGGGTTGTTCTTCACAGTGGATTTATTCAGCTATTGAAAGTCAATACACATCGTCAAAGTTCCATCATTCTTTTTGACAAAGAATATTGGTGATCCCTAAGGTGAAACACTTGGACGTATGTACCATTTCTTCAACAATTCTTTCAACTGCATTTGTAATTATTTTAATTCTAGTGTACTCATTCTGTAAGGTTTTTTTGATATCAGGGCAACTCCTGGCACTAAATCAACAGAGCAATCTATTTCCCTCTTTGGTGGAAACCCTGGTACTTCTTGGAATACATCTTCAAATTCTTGTAGTACCAAAAATTCTTTGAGGCTTGGCTCCTTTGTCTTTTTTGGCTCCTCCACATGGGTTGCATACAATTGGCATCCTTTTTTGAAACATCTCTTAAGCTATAAGGCTTAAATCTCCCTTATAGAGATGGGTCTTGGAACTCCTTTCACAATGCTCAATTTTCCTTCTTCATCAAGACATGTAAATGTCTTGTTATGACAATCTAGGACAACATGGTGCTTGTCCAACCAATCCATTCCAATTAGAATATCATAAGACCCCAATGGTATAATATTTAGATCAACATTAGTATTTACACCATTAAGACTTATGAAACAACCTCTGACCATATCATGGATCCTCCTTTTGTTTCTAGTGGCTAGCTAAACCAAACTTGATTTTTTAGGCTTACTTTTCTGCAAATGTAATCTATCCACTATTTTAGGATCAATGTAACAATGACTTGCTCCTGAATCAATTAAAATAGAAACAAGTTGATTAATGATCTTACCTTCCACCTCAATCATATTAGATTGGTACTCTATTTGTTGGTCATCTAAAGTTGCATATATTATTCCCATGTCTTTTACTGTCGTAGCCTCTTGGATGTTGTGCATGGTCTTCACTTTGTCCTTTCTATGAGGGAAATCCTTGTAGAGGTGATCTTCTTTGCATCCCCAACATTGGATTGGTGGTCTTCCCATTTTTCCCAAGGAGTCTTCTCTCTTGGATCCATCCTTAGCACACTGGTCTAGCTGATTTTTATTTGGACTATTTCTATTGAAAAGAGGTTTGAATCATTTCTTTCTTTGATTAGACTTCTCCTTCTTCTTATCCTTCCAAGATTTCTGCAAAGACTCTCTTCCCTTGCCTTGATCATACATGTACTTATCCTTCCTAATGGTCTTAGTCAAAGTCCTAGGTTCATCATATTGAATCTTCTCTTTATAAAAGGATGTAATTCCACTCAAAAACCTTTGTATTTTCACCTTCTCATATTTTATAAACCCCATATACTTTAGCAACCCCAAGAACTTATTTTCATACTCTACCATGGTCATGCTTCCCAGCCTAAGTTCAAAGAACTCCTGCATTTGCTTGTCATAGAAGTGCTCTGAAAGGTACTCCTTCTGAAAATATTTCTTGAACTCGCGTTTCTAATTGACCCCTTTACCTTATCTTGAGACAGGCACTAGGACCAAGTCCTGCGGACTTCGGCCTTCGGCTATTCTCCCTTTTCAATATTCCAACTTCTCCTGGAGTAAACTTCAATGAAACCCTGTTATTAACTCCACTAGCAGATCGGACCGCTTACCATTGGTTAACCCCTTCGCTTATGCTATCCTTCCACTAGCTTAATCCGACAGCTAGGATTTAATCAAGTGTTAGGATGGACGGTCCTTAATCACTTCGAGACTTCGACACTCTGGAACTCCGGGACATTTCAACTCTCGAGTTGTTCCACTTTCCCGGAGTGATATCTGTTGAAGTGCTTAAACCATCCTTCCACTACTTGATCTAACGGTTGAGAAAGGTCCTAAAGGGATCTTATATCAATGGTCTACGTGAATTCGTGACTTTGGTATTCATCACTTTCGCTGGTAGAGACATTGGACACCCCCGAAGGCCATACTCTTGGAGATGACACAGCATGTTGATGTCACCTATGGTGACATGGACCCATGGCATGTGTGCCACGTGTCGCTAAAAAATGAACAGTTTGGGGTCCAAAAGGTACTGAATCTGGGTGACACGTGTCCCCACATGACACCCCTACCACATGGCCTACGACACATCATCAATCAAACAAATGATCCACATTCCTCCACTCCTGATCTGACGGCCTGCATGATTTCACGGACTGTGGATTTGCACTTCGTGGTTTCAACACTTCGCAGTTTCAACACTTCAGGGATTTGGCACTTCAAGGATTTTCCCATTCTCCAATAATTGCCGAAGTGGCAAAGTTACGAAGTCCCGAAACTTCATTATCCTTCCACTTCGGATCTACAACTCGCATTACTCTCGAATTCCTATCAGATCAGATGGTTGACGGGACTTCACGACTTCGGCCTTCGAGATTTCTGGAGGCTCAAAATTCTTATATCCGGAGGGTCAACACTGGATGACCACGATAAATGGTTGATATTTCACCTAATCTTCCTATCATATCGGACGATTGGCGAGACTTCACGACTTTGGCCTTTTTCATGCTTCTGCCTTGTCTCCCATAATCTTCAAAGCGACGAAGTTCCAGAGTTTTCCATCTCTTTCTTGGCTTCGATCAATGGTTGTGATCGCTCCCGAGATCCAAAAGGGATAGACACGATTCTATGATCCTTTACAAAGGATCATTGTCTACACGATGCTCTAGATTTTGTGCGATCTCTACATCGCTGCCTCTCCTGATATTTAAGATGGCAAGGACATATCCATTTTTAACCATTATACCTTGTCCACAGTTTCGACCCATACTAGTCTGGTGTTTCAACCTGAAGCTTTGATACCAATCTGTGACATACCCAACCACCCTCGAGCAGGGATATGCTACTTCAAGTGGTAACATACCCATCCACCCACAGGTTGGGCACACTACCTCAAAACTCACTTCTGAACTAATTTTGAATTCGGATAAATTTATAATTAATAAAGAGGCATGAAATATTCACATGCAAAGTTTAAGATTCATCTGGTAGTTTGGGTTTGCAAACCCCTCATAGAAAAAGCAAGGTAGAGGCATCCCCAACCCATAAAACAAAGGGCGGAGCAAGGGTGGACAACCTCGATACAACTAGTTAAAACTGCAAACCAAGAAGGACAATGGGAAAACAAAGAAAGACATTGGGAAGTGGTGTGAGTTCCATAAGAGCCCATGGAATAACACCGTTGAATGCTGCTCAAAGAAGTCATTGGTGTCTGAGGTGAAATATTGTTAATCAGATGTGGGCTCTAACTCTGAATCAAAACCAGAAACAGGGAGACATATCATTAACACATAACCCAATTCCATCGTTGCTACCACCAAGGTCCGGCCCAGTGAACCTAATGATCTAGAGGAAGGTGAGCACCTCTTTCATTCACAGATGTGGGTGAAGGGTACTCCTATGCACTTCATTGTTAATAGTGATAGCCAAAAGAACCTCATCTCAATGGACTTCGTCAAGCGGTTGGCTCTACCGACAACACCACACCCACAATCGTAGACCATCAGATGGATTAGCCAAGGGAGCGATATCCACATCAACCAACAATTTTGCCTGCCCTATGACATCAAACCCTTCAAAGATGAGGTATTGTGTGATGTTTCCCCCCTTGAAGTTTGTGATGTTTTTTTGGGCCAACCTTATTTATGGAAACGTCATGTTGTATATGAGTCTAAGCCTCGTAGTGTTATTATTACTTTGGACAAGAAATTGTACAGGATACCCGAGGTAGTCCCACCTACTGTCATTTCCTTGATCTCTGTTAAGCAATGTAGGAAGGACATCTCTCAGACTGAGAAGTTTGTCCTCTTTGTGATTCATGCTCAAAGTGAGAAAAAGGTTGCATCCACATCCATGTCTCTCCACATAGCAAAAGCAAGTGGATAAGGTAGTGGAAGAATACAAAGACATCTTCTCCTCACCCACTGGGGTACCTCTTCACTGTCAGGTCAAGCACTCAATCAATCTGACCCCCGGTGCATCGTTACCCAATGGGCTAGTCTATCACCGCTCTTTGTCAGAAAATGAGGAAATCAAGTGCTAGATCCAAGAGTTGCTCAAAAAATGTCACATCCAACCAATCTCAACACCTTGTGGAAGCCCAATCATGCTTGTGCAGAAGAAATATGGGACCTAGTGACTCTGCATTAATTATCGGGCCTTAAATAAAATCACAGTTAGGAATCGGTACCCAATTCCATTAATTGACGATCTCCTTGACCAGCTCAAGGAGGAAAAATACTTCAGTAAGATTGATCTGAAGTTCAGCTACCACCGAGTCCCAATAGAGTAGACCAATGTATGGAACACTTCCTTCAAGTCCAAAGAAGGTCTTTTTGAATGGCTAGTCATGCCCTTTGGCTTGACAAATTCCCTAACAAATTTCATGAGGATGATGGACAATATCTTGTGGCCTTTCACCAATTATTTTGTGGTGGTGTATTTGGATGACATCCTCATCTTCAACAAGAGTTGGGTGGAATACTTGCAACATATTCAACGGATTTTTCACACTCTACGACAACACAAGCTATATGCAAATTTGGAAAAATTCTAATTCAGCATGAACGGGGTCCAGTACCTAGGCTACATTGTTGATGAGCATGAAGTCCATGTCGATCCAACCAAGATCCAGTTCATCCATGACTAGCCAGCCCCAACCACACTCATTGAGCTTCGGAGCTTTTGAGGCCTTGCCAATTTTTTCCGCAGGTTCATGTTGGGATTCTCCCACATTTCATGGGTCCTTAGCCAAGTGACCAGGGGTGGTGGCAAGGAAAAATTCATGTGGGGCCAATCACAACAGAAAGCATTCAATTATTTGAAGCAGTATGTGTGCTCATCCCTAGTGCTTTCATTACCCAACCTGCAACAGCCTTTTGAGATTGAGATAAATGCTTCAGACTATGTTGTGGGTGTAGTTCTCACTCAGCATAGACATCCTATGACCTATCATAGTGTGACGTTATCTTATATCATTCGTAAGTACCCCACTTACGATAAAAAAATGTACTCCATTGTACAATCTTGTTGCTAGTGGAGGCATTACATTCTTAGAATGAGACAATCATCCACACTAATCATAAACCTCTATAGTTCATGTAGACACAAGGAAAATTGTAGAATGATCGCCATCAGAAGTGGTCCACATACTTGTAGCAGTTCCATCTCAACATCAAGTATAAGACATGGAGCACCAACCACATCACTAACTGCCTCAGTTGACCTCCAGTTGCAACATTAACCCCAGTGCTACACTCCTGTGGACATGAGACCAGTGGATGGCCCTAACTCTACAAGAGAGATCCTAACTTCACCACTACCTACCATATGTTGGGCACAAACACAGTTGTCACTAATTTCCATCTTCAGGATGGGTCATTCTGCCATCTAGGCCATCTTTGGGTTCCATCAAGAAAGTGAGTGAAGCTAACTTGGGAAGCTCACTACAATTGGGTGGCAGGACACTTCGGCATATAAAAGATAGTGGCAGTGTTGCAACAACATTTCTATTGGCTGAAACTTCAACAAGATGTCAGCAAGTATATGAGGTATTTCACGACATTCTCCATTGCCAAACCGACCATTAAGAAACAAGGTGTGTACACCTATCTGCCTACTCCTGATAGGCCCTGGGAACCCATCTCAATGGACTACATGTCGGGCCTTCCTTCAACCAAGCAGGGAAATGACTGTGTTTTCATGGTTGTTGATTGATTTTCCAAGATGGCGATTCTGGTCGCTTTCAAGAAGAGCATCACAGCGGAAGCCACTGCTAAGCTCTTCTTCAAACGAGTGTGGGTACATTTTGGGATACCACATACCATTATCTCATATTTGGATAGGCAGTTCCTCAACAAATTATGGTCGAGCCTCTGGTCATGACTGGATACCAAGATCACCAAATCCAAGGCCTTCCACCCCCAAACGGATGGCCAAACTGAGGTCGTCAACAAGATTATCATGCATATCTTGTGTATGTACAATTCCAAGTATCCATGCACATGGGATGAGATTCTTCCCTATGTTCCACACAGTTACAATAGAGCCATACATAGCTCAACCAGCCACAACCCCTTTCAGGTGGGGTTGGGACTTCAACCATTGGGTCCCATGGATGTTGCACTACCCCTTGCATCCACATAGGCAGAATTGTCCCATTCTCAAACCGAAGTCAACAAATCCACCTGGTTCATTGAACAAATCCAACACATCCACCAATAGGTTCAGGATATTTTGTAGAATTCCAATGCCAAGTACAAGCAACGTCATGATCAACATTGGGTGCCCCACAAGTTTTAGGTGGGCGATAAAGTTTGGTTGCATTTGGAGAAAGAATTCCTTACAGGACCCCATCGGAAGCTTCATCCACTCCACTATGGACCTTACACCATCACCAAGGTTGTGGGTGACAATGCTTTTGAACTAGACATTCCCTCCTTCCTTGGCTTGCACCCAGTGTTTAATGCGGACCTCCTTCGGCCATACTTTCCACCATTATTGGACACCTCAGAGATAGCAGAAAAATTGACACCAGCAGAGCTCAACCCTCACTGCATGGAACATGAATCCTCTGATCCGATCTTGGATACACGAATCTAGGGTATTCACCAACAAAAGCTTCATCTTTATCGTGTTGTGAAAATGGGGCAACTTCTGCACCAAGGCAATTGGCTCACTCGGGGCCAAATTTTGCAGAAATTTCCTCATTTGATGGGGGAACTCAATGAAATGGAGACTCTTGCTTCCTAAGGGGGGAGGATTGATCTAGGTGGATATCTGTGGCCACCCACCTCTTCCAACTGGCTCACATACAATTTTCATCTTGGCATTTCTTTTCTAGCTTTTTGGGTCCTAAACTTCTGGGGTTGTTTTGAGGCCCTAAACAACGTTTTTTGGGCTTGCCACAACCACACTATCTATAAAATTAGAGTGTGATGAAAAAATGTGTAGTCCTCGAATATACCTTTCCAATGGGCTATCATGCACCTAAAACAAAGATCGTATACAAAAGTTACGACCCTGGGAAGTTGATGAACCAACTTACTCCATCGGGGCCCAGATGACTTTTGTTGTTTCATATCCTAGGGTTAGGCTTTTGGATGTCTAGGGTTTTTTGATTACTTATTGATGCTAAAAAGGCTTGGAGGTCTCATTTTAATGTGCTCAGGTGAATGTGCATAGCCGCCAAATCTCTTCTCAGAGATTAGCTACCACCATTCAAGCAAGATTGTTTCATTCTGCATTTTACAGTTTCAAAAAATTTCTTTATTGAATAGAATTTAAGTTTCATTGTATCTCTATTATTGTTCTCTAAATATCTATTAATGTTATAGATATGTGTTTCATTTCGTTCTGCTCATAAATCTGGATCACACATGTCCTTATTCCTGGACATGTTCCTATACTCTTGGTAGAGAGCCTGGAGGCATAGGTTGCAGTGGAGGAAATGCACCCCTACCTCTAGTTGCTCCACCTCTCCTTCTTCTTTTGTCCATGTCTAACCTGGCACAAGGAAACAATTCAAATTTACTTAATTTGATTTTCAAATATTTTAATTATATTAAAAAAAATAATGCGCATAAGTACGCAGATGGGTCTAAGGCCCTAAAGTGTCCAACCACTCTCTGATACCATATGTAACATCCCTTCTCATGTTAACCTCTCAATTTAAATGATTACACAAAATGCACAATAAAATTAAGGTTATATATTTAAATGTTTTTCATCAACCTTCACAGTTACGCAAATAGTGTAAAGGTTATAAAAGTAAGAGCATTTCTTTTGTAGCTTGAATTTTTTTATTATATAAAGAAATGTGAACTTTGGAAATGTTCTCCACAATCAACTCTAGGTATGTTGTTTTGAATATAAAAGCTTAATGAATAATCACCAAAGATAACTAACCAACTACCTAACTAATTGATAAACCACTTGAAATTATACAAATTTGAATATAAACCTACAAAATCAAGAAACCATAAATACCATATTGATTGTAAGTTGAGTTACTTCAATAGTATTATTATATTACATATGTAAAGGAATCAAATGAGAAATATTTTCAATTGTGACATCAATATAATGTATGACAAGAGTTGCATGGCAGCGTAGTCCCTTCCAGGTAAGAAACAATGAGTTTAGTCATCAATATCATTGAAATTTGAATCGTAACTCCATATACTTATAAATTGTCGACTCAGTCGCAACAATATCTGCAAAATGTGGCAAGGCCGACAGAAAATCTCACCTAAAACAGCCTATCCAATTATCGTAGTGCAAAGCCACTGCATAGTGTCATGCTTCCCTACGGGACCCATCTTATACTTATTTTAATTCTGCATTAATGGTCTCAAAGGAAGAGGCAACTTTTTATTGGATTAATGCCTCAATGTAATGAATGCCATCTTACAAAATAAAATAAGTGCATCTTATGAAGTAAAACAAGAGCAAGCGCATGAGGCCATTCGTTCACTATTTGTACATATATTGTTCACAATTTAATACAGTTTTGGAGTGCGTGGGCAATATTAGAAATTCATTGTGCGACTATGTTGTTGGTCAAAACCTCGTCTCCTGACTGAACCTGAAAACTTTAATCAAACATATGCGTTCACATTTTAATATAAATCTCGAAAGTCGTACATAAATTAAAGACCAAATTAAATGCTTGCTGGCACCTCTGTAATAAGGGGTTCAAGTTCTTCACCAATCATAATTTTAAAAAATGGTTTAATTTAAAAAAAAAAAAAAAAAAATCAATATAACAATGTTATACTTTGGAAAATTGTTTAAATTTATAGTCAAACTGCTTAGTCAATGGAATTAATGTCAAATCAATAACAAACTCATTGCTATAGTCCTGCTTTGGCAGGGACTAATAATAAAATAAAATTGCAGTATTTATTTATATAGCGTTAAATAAATAAAAAATTAGAATGAGTGTTTGCAATATTTATTTATATAACGTTGAATAAATTAAAAAATTAGATTACACCGCAGATGTTTTTCCTTCATTGAGCCAGTTAATAAAAAAATAAGACAAAATGCATTTACCTTGACATATAAAAATAATAATTATAACATGTAAAATAAGATTTCAGTATTTATTTATATAACATTAAATAAATAAAAAATTAGATTGTGTGTTTGCAATATTTATTTATATAACCTTAAATAAATAAAAAATTAGATTACACCACATATGCTTTTCCTTCATTGAGCGAGTTAATAAAAAAATAAGACAAAATGCATTAAATTTGACTTATAAAAATAATAAAAATAATAATTATAACATTTAAATATTTTCCATAATATCTTAACCTGTGCGAGAAAAACTACTATGGATATTTTCCATAATATCTTTCACTATGCGCGAGAAAAACTAAGGACCAAGACTCTGGTTATGTGGTTAATTCATCTAATACATGCAATAACAATGTTGCATATATATATATATATATATATATATATATATATATATATATATATTAGTTGGCTTTAATCACGAGGAAGGGATTAATTGTGCCAAGCCATTTTCCAGTTGACAACGTATTCAACTATCAACTATACAACACTTTACAACAAACTCAAATTCTGGCAACTTATTAAGTACGCAATAAGATTTATATCGCTGACAAAAGTTTTGACAGATATTGTCGCATATGGAAAACCACCAGCTAAAAATGATCAAATGCATTAAATGCTAGCAGAACTCAGTCGTCGGGTCTGCAATAAGGCATCCAAGTTAACAGCTAGTAAAAATCAAGATAAATAGACATTAATTTAATTATTTAAATTAAAAACTAGAAACTATACTTTACAACTTTAAACAATTCACAAATTTTTAAAAAGTCAAAGCACCTCTGCAATAAGGGGTTCAAGTTCTTCACCAATAATAATTTTAAAAAATGGTTTAATTTAAAAATAAAAATAAAAATAAATCAATATAACAATGTTATACTTTGAAAGATTGTTTAAATTTATAGTCAAACTGCTTAGTCAATGGAATTAATGCCAAATCAATAGCAAACTCATTGCTATAGTCTTGCTTTGGCAGGGACTAATAAGTTGAATCTTATGCTATTTTCGACATCCAATTTTGTCAATTTCAATAAGATTTAGTGTAGATTTAATCCCATGGGTTGATGATTCTAAATCCATATCTACAATTTCTCCATACCTAAGCATCAAATCATCCTTTTGGATTCTCAATTTTGTGCCCCCTTCATCACATTCACTGAATGTCTAATTTTCCTTTGTATTGGATGTTGAAATAAATTATAGAACTACTATTCATTTTCCAGAGCTACAAGAATGGATTTTATGTTAAATTGGATATGGTTTTTGGGGCTCATGTGTATTCCAAACTAACGCTAATTTTTCTAAGTGTAGTCCATTGGAAATGCATGAAGGATGCTTTTAAACTAACTCCAATGGATTCACTTGATATAGCCTTTGTCTTCGATCTAATTTTACAACAATAATTTATCTTTGAAACTCACAAAACTTACAACAATGGATACTCAAAACCACAAGGGAACGTATTCACTTGGCTTGCATGTTGTAAACACAACATGCATCAATTTTTTTCAATATTCTAATTCAAATCAAACCACACCTATTCAAAATGAATTACTTGCAAAACATAAAAATGATTTTTTTAAATAAAACAACCCAATGAAAGCCCCATTCTCATGGATATCTAGACAAGTATTCAAGTAAAAAGTGCATATATAAAACTACACTTCAATATCAGGGATGGAAGTAGTTGGGGGGGTGGGGTAATATGTAAGCTCAGAGATAAATCTATCATTAGTTTCTCTTGGGGATTAGGATCAATTACCAACAACGAAGCGAAGGCCTTGGCACTCTATGTAGGCATTCGTCTAGCTAAAACTAAGGGAATTCAAAACCTTGTTGTCTATGGATATTCCGTTATGATTATTTGAGTGTTGGTTAAAGGTCCTATCATCGGAGGAAATTTCTTCTCTGGATTCATGTTCTTATCCCTAGAGGCTCTTAAGAAACTTGAAAATAATTCTTTATTCTACATCAAGCGAGATCTGAACACTGAAGAAGATAAGTTAGAAAAGGTTGGATCAAGGCTAGCAAAAGGAATATTAATGGTTAATGGAGTTTCTAGGTTCTCTCAAATTCTCTAAGTGTGTGATGATGACATTTAATGGACTAGATGGATGGCAGAGATCCATATTCAATTGTTTTCCCCTCACACATTCGAGCATTCAAAGGAGTTACTTCGATTTAGTCCTTTGTGCATGTGACTTGGATCCATTAAGGGTTGCAATGAGCTCAAACAATCAGATAGTAGAGTGTCAAGGTAA
>JASDQU010109143.1:22949-35840 GCA_032191745.1 Picea mariana
GTTTTGTACATTTAGACACAATTTTGGGTGAATTTGAATCTAGAGGCCATGATGACAATCATGGGAGAAAGGATAAGGAAAAATAAAAGTGGAAAAAACAAGTAGTTGACACCAATGTCAAAAAACCAACGTCAACAATAATCACCTATTACATATTTAATTGTATTCAACAGGATCGAAACATTTTGAATGGATATCCCTCACAACAAAGACAACCATATACTACAATTCGAGGTAATTTTTATCTTGGTAAATGGAGTTCTTCAATTTCTCTATTTGTTTCCAAATTCAGGGAAAAATTATATTGTAAGTTATGATTTTATTTATTTTAATTATGTATAAACAATATTGGTAGGCAATTGTGTACTAGTTGCTTCTTGTCGAAGTTAATCATGGTTCTCCCTAATGCAATTTAAAGTGGGAGGACTATGGACATGAAGAAACCTATAAAGAATTGAAATGTTCCCTAAATTAATGTTGTGTAAAGATGGAGGGATTGCAACCTATGGCAGTTGAGGTAAATTATAATTAACTTTTTTTAAGTGTGAGAAGTTTCCTCTTTTAAATAATTATTTTTAAGTTTGAAAATTCAACCCTTATTGTTAATTGCATGTGTGTCAATTGCCCCTTAATTTTGTTTTTACTATGAAATTCATAATAAGGATAAGAATAAGACAATGATGGTGTGGCATTAGATGTTGAATGCAATGTTGACAATGTATCAAGACCTATTTTGTCTTATTCCAATCAAGATTTCTAATTGGATTTTTTTACTTTTACAATTAAGCTTAATATTCCATTAGGTTGGAAATAGACCACTTGCCTATGGGGAGAACGTAGAGAACATATATTATTGTGTACATGTATGTCAGATTCTCATTTCCCATGGGATGGTGGAAAAATAATTGTTACATGGAGAGAAATAATTGTTATATATCATATAATTTGACTATGTAGATGTATTTTTCTTTATCCTGTGTATTCATATGTGTTAAAATATATTTATTTAGTAGAATCTAATGAATATTGCTTAGAAAAAATAATAATGAATATATCATTTAATAAATAATTCATTGTAGTAAAACTTCAAAGATATCAAAGAGAATAAACTGTAAAACTTCATAGATAAACCCTTAAACACCAAAGATATCCAAACATTCACCATGAACAACACAAGAATATAGAGAAAATAACACTTAAGGTAGGGTAACACCATCAATTATTCTGTATGGAAGGAATCACTCCAAAAGCCACGCTTGCTACAAGACAATACAATCCAACACCTAAAATAGAATTATACTCATGTGTATTTATACTTTCTCATGAGTATTCCTAGGGGTCTATGCCAACTACCCCTTATTATTATATTATTTCCTTTAATTACAAAGTGGGTCTATTACATCATTATGTTCGCATTGCATTCATTATCCCCTTGGGTACCTCCCTAGGCACCCCATATTATCCTTCCTAATTAGTTTGCATGCATTGCCTTATTAATTAATTATTATTTTATTAACTATTTAACATTTTTTAATCTAAAAAAAATGTGATGAGAAATGCAAAAATAACTCAAAATGTGAAGAAAAAATGAAAAATGACTAAAAATGAGGCACAAAATGTAAAAACGATGCTAGTTGACACTAAATGTGATGCCAACATGAACTATGATGCTAGTTTCAACACTAGAATAGATCCACAACACTAGTTTTGATGATAAGAGTAGAGTGGTGATGTTGGTTCCAATGTTAGAGTAGAATGGTGATGCTAGAGTGGAACAATGATACTAATATGATGCACACATCAATGGCCACATGTTATTTCAACACACAAAAATGATGAAAAGTGAAATTTTGATGCATAATAACAACACAACTACAATGCAAGTTATGATGTACCCAGTCGTGTTGAATCATGCATTAGTCCTCCAAATAAACAAATAAATAATAAATAATAGCAAAGGGAAATTATTCAAATTGTGAAAACTGATGACTCTATAGTAGTGTGATTAGAGTAGACTAGTTTCAATGATAATTGTTGTTGTAGGTTGAGTAATTATGAAGAACACGGATAGGTAAATGTAGTGAGAAGGATTCTGATCACTTTGGGGTTGGATGAATGTTGTATGTCTTAGATATAAAGTTTGACTTGTTCCTTTAATGTATCATTATAAATATTCCCTTAATGGTCTAAGGGAAAAGTGGTTAGTTGAGTGGTTTATGGGTCATTTATAACAACTCAACCTTGAGGATTGTGTTAGGGTATATAATTAGTCATTAAGTTATGTCCTATTTATAAGAGTGTTTTTTATTGAGAAACAATCACATTCCATGAGTAGAATATTGAGTTGTCTCGTTGGAGTATTCTAGTGTGTCTTGTCGGACAATTGATAGAGCTAATTGAGACAGGGTTGAGAAAAAATATGGTACAAAGACACATGCCTTAATGGGATAAGTGGGACATATGGTTATGGATGTAATGGGTATTTTTTTATAATGAGGAGAATGTATTTAGAGTTGGATTTTCTCTAATTATTGTGTTTCCCACGATAAATGTGTGCCTCGTGTGTCACTAATGTGTTTTATTTTTATTTTTTGTAGTGTTATGGTTGCATTATAAAAATGCCTTAAACTAATGCTTTGTTGAGATATGGTTATGGTTAATGGTATGAATTTTCTTAATGATTTGAGTTATGTTAGAGACTATAAGTTCTTTATTGTAATCAATATTCAAGACAACATTTAATTATAGTTAAGTGTTGGCACTATGTGTCCTTGAATTTTAGTCCCAACAAACAACATCATTAGCCATTCATGAGTCACTGTCACATTGTGAAGGTTGTCTTCCATGTATCCTCTAGATCAATATTATATGGTGGTAATTGAACTTGAGATTAGTATTACGCAAAAAATTCACTCCCCAAAGATAATGTAATAATTTTTTATTGATAAAATGCATCATGTTCCATTAATATATGAAAAAAAATACATTTTACAAGATAAGGACCATGATGCAACCACCACAACCCAAAAGGCACAAAACCATAGCTAGTCAAAATTAACCAGATGAAAAGAGCCATAAAGTACCACGAGAAGGGAAACCAAGATAGATTAAACTAACATATTGTGATGCACTAGGAACTAGACACATTTTGAGAGAGGTTATATATCTTTAGGAAGAGGCCCCATCCTTCATCTACGGGGTTAGGATCTATCATTATAGGAACCCATCCATAATTTCCTTGTTTGGTTTCACCAATATACTTTGGTTCTAAGATGGTCAAAGGATTAGTAGGAAACTTTTCAAATAGAGGAAGGTTTGAACCTCTTGATGGAGGCTAGCTTCACCTTCAAGGGGCACCCTACTCAGGGTAAATCTCATGCTAGTCCTATAATCCATTAGATCATGTATTTGAGCTACTTCCATCTACCCTTTACACATTTGAAATTAGATTGTAACGCACCCAGATCAACATACCCAAAAAATATTTTCTCTATTCTTTTATCTGAGTAGTACCCACTGCCCAGGTACCTCTAAATTTTCCCTCTTGGACTCATTCAAAATTTCAATACCAAATAATTAATAAATAAACATGAAATTACCACATGCAATAATCAATATTCTTTCTAACTATAAAATAAAATATTAACATGTCTGCAACAGCAATAACCAGCAAGTAGACATAGCATAAACACATCATATCTCAAAGATAATAATAATACATGGAGGAAATAAATATACAAGCAGCGATAATCATGACAGAGAGAACTTATCTTTAACAAAATCAATCACCAATTAGTTGCAGACCAAGCACATTCGACCCAACCTTAGACATTATTGTTCCAAGTCTCAACAGCACGTCATCCCCGAGCCATGGCTATGAATCCATAAGGACGGGTCTCAGACTGACACTCAGCTTCCCAGACCACTCAACAATCAAGATCTCATGGGTTTCTCAATACACAACAAATCCAATTTACCATCTCTCTTCCCCTTCATCCTACACCACCCAAAGAGAATGAATCCCCTTCACTGCCACGCAGTCCCTCAAGCTATCCACCTCTTTCCAGGGCTCCAATGGTTCTGGTCAGAAAATATCAATGTTGGAACTCTCAGAATTCAAACCTGTGAATAAGGTTTCTCAATAGGCCAATGCATCTTGGGCATAGAATCATCCATACATTGTTGGAATACATCAGCAATTCCTACAGCCAACCAACCATGGTTGTTTTCCTTCAACTATTCATTTTTCCTTTCCCAAGCAAACCAAAATGAGCAGAATAGTGAATTAGACATGAATCAAGCCAAAAAATGAATTTTGTGAGAATGAATGGAAAACCCCAAATACAATCAAGAATAAGGATTAAATACCAAAAGCATCATGTGTAATTCCCCCAAGAAGCTCATGTAACCCCCTTTTTCTCTCCAAATTCCAAGGTGGGTAAAATAAAAATAATTTTAAAATGTAAAGGCTTATCCCCTCCACCGTGGAATCATATCCCCCTATAACTATTGTCCTTGTATGTCTCGTAGCCAGCAATGTATTTTATTATTAATAATTATCAAAGCATTACATTTCCTAGGCACTCCGACCTCTTTTAATTATTTGGGCACTCCAACCTTTCATCAAATAAAAAAATACATTATTAATATGGGGACTCAAAACCAAGGTATTAAATTCCCCTCCCCCTCATTTTGGAACTGTCCTTAGTGCATATACAAAACAGAAATCAAAATTTCAAAATTCTTCAAAAATTCATGGGTACTATGCTTGCATGGCATCTTCATGCTCCCAAGTAGCATCTTCAGGACCGTAGCAAGTCCACTAAAATTTTACCAGCTTTATGACTCGATTCTGAAGCACTTTGACTCTTATGTCCATATACACACTGGATGGACCTGAAATTTTCCTTATGGCTCCACCTAAACCAAATTCCAATTAATAACATGGTTAGGATCATGCACATACTTTTTCAACAAAGAGACATGAAATACATTATGCACATTCATGGAAGCAGGTAATGCAGGTATATATGCAACTAGCCCTATTATGTACAATATCTCAAATGGGCCACAAAATATGGCTAATAGCTTTGTACAACTACCCAACTTCAATGAGCTCTTATTGGGCTTCACTTTCAAAAGAACATGCTCTCTCACTTTAAATTCTCTATTTTTCATGTTCCTATCTACAAAACTCTCATGTATATCTTGTGATGCCTTCAAATTCTATTTAATTTTAACCATTTGGTCTTCCATATCCTTAAGCAATTCTATCCCAAGTATTACTTTGCATGTTGGGTTGTCCCAACTCACTCGATTATTGAATTTTCTACTATACAAAACCTCAAATGGGCTCATCTTCAATGAAGCTTGATACCCATTATTATAGGAAAATTCAACCAAATGCAAGTAATCTTCCCACTTAGATGGGTTATCCATCACATACATTCTCAACATGTCTTCAATTCCTTGGTTGACCCTCTCTGTCTTCCCATATAAGTGTGGATGTTATGTTGTGTTAAAGTTCATATTTGTTCCAAATTCTTTAAATAATCTCGTCCATAAATTTGAAATAAAATCTGTATCTTTGTCTGAGACAATTGCCTTAGGTATTCCATACAACCTAGAAATTTCCCTCATGTAAATTTCTACAATATTAGTTGTTGTATGAGTCATTTTTGTAGGAACAAAGTGAGCATTCTTTGTCAATTTATCCACAACTACCATTATTGAATCATGTTGCTTTGTTGTTTTGGGTAACTTAGTTATAAAATCAATGATTACCACTTCCCATTTCTTCTTTGGAATTGGCAATGGTTGTAGCAAATGTATTGGGTGTCTATGCTCAGCTTTCACTCTCTGGCATTCCATACATCTAGCAGTGTAATCAACAACATCATTTTTCATCCTAGGCCAAAAGAATTGGATTCTTACTACTGCAATTGTTTTCTGGTAACCGGGATGTCCAACATGTGGAACATTATGCATTTCTTTTAACACCAAATTCCTAAGTTCTCTGGAACTAGGAACATAAATTCTATTTTTATGCATAAGGAGCCCACATTCTTTGATCCCATACCCTTTGAATTTTTGGTGTACATTTTCTTGTTGTAAGATTCCTTTTACCTATAGTGTAACATACCCAAACCCCAGATTGGTCACGTCACCATTAAAACGACCGAATTAAATTTATGATACCAATTTAAATGCGGAAATTAATATATAGCAAGAAATACAAGTTCATTCAGTTGTCCATGTTCTACAAAAACGTAAATACAATTGCTCAATTGTGCGTAGAAATATCTATATAACATACAGTAGCATTCCACCATGTAAACATGTATTTAAATGCATCATTCCTCTCACAGCAAGCAACATTAACCAAGCTAACTCGGAGTAGATGTACAACAAATATATATATCAGCATTTAACACGATTAAACATAGCAATTAGAACACTTATCTTATAAAATGTCCAACCCGCTACAGAGGACGGTGTTCCTCCCAAATGCAGTGTTGTTGTTCCATTTCTCAACAGTAAGACACCCCCGAGTTGGGGCTAAGAATCCACAAAAGACAGAGGTCCCTAAGACTGGTTAATGTCCCCATTTCAGCAGTTAAACTCTCAGCTAATTCCAGTTCACCACCAAACTTCCCCTCGACCTCCACAACCCAAGAGATGGAATACCCCTTCACTGCTCCCATTCCCTTAGGCCTTTCCAATTCCCTCCAGGGCTTCTAGCACAGGTTGGATAGGAATTATACTTGTTGGGACTTCAATAATTTTACAACTGCAACACAAATTCGCCTGGCAGCCAAAACGCATGCTTCTTGGATGAATTTCAAGCAGCTCGTTGCTCCCAGGAACACAGCCTCTTTATCCATGAAAATAAAACTCCAAACAGTAGCCAAACATATCCACAACATCTTCCTACAAGCTCTCACACTCAAAACTCTATTGCTAGCCAAAAATATGCATGTAAAAACATCTCCCTCTGCAAAAACGTGAATATGTAAAAATCGGTCCCCTACCCATACGAATTTTCTTTCTTTCTCTTGATTTCTTGAATTGCACTCTTCCCCAAGATGATTGTCGGCCCCCATCCTCTCAATAACTATGGGAAGTGACTCTCACACCAACCCTCTTACATGAATTCAATGATTGGACTCTAGAACACTCAACAACTAATGGAAGGTTCATGGCAAGGATAATTTAGAGAAAAATGTGAAATGGGTTTTGGTTTAATAGATATGGGTAACTCTCCCCCTTGGACCCCTACCCTCTCTTGTGGATACTTAGCCCCCAATATTCGTTTGTTTCTATCTATAGTTGGTGATACATTGTATTCATTATATTTCAATTTACAGCGTTTACATATTGTCTCTCGCCCATACATCACATTTACAATATGCATTGCTTGGCTCTCGGCCACATTCTATATTTACAATACACATCGCTAGATTGGGGTTTGAAAATAGGAATGTTACATATAGGTAATGCTAGTCTGTAACAATAGAATTTAAAATTATTCTCTTTAAATCTCACTGATTACTGATCCAAATGCATCCAAAAAGGCCCAAAATTCAAATTTCTCAGATTCAGAGAAAACCAACGCCATCGCGTAGGGCTCATTTTGTTGATTCTGACAGTATATTCTTTTTTAAAAATGGACTCCATATGGTGAAGTTATTGCAGTATGAAGTTTTTCCCAAACAGGGAAGAAAGTCAAAGTCAAAGTCAATAGTTCGTACTATTGACGTCATCTTTACTTCATCATGATATGGAAGATGATGTCATCATGACATCATGATGACATCAGCAAGATGACATGGCAGCACCAGAGGCTGACACGTGGCATGCATTTTTGGCATTTTTGGGTGCTGATGTGGCAGGTGACTGGACTGTACAGACACTGACATGGCAGTCTGTATGGTGACGTGGCCCACTAATAGGTTGACGCGTGGAAGTGACGTGGCATACGGTGTTGACTGTGCAAGTTAACAAAGTAGTGATGTGGTGTACAGCAAGCTAATTTTGCAGGTGAGTTGGCAGGGTGACTGGGTTGTACAATCCATTACGGGCATGACACGTGGCCCAATCACAAGGTGCCACATGGCACCCCAAATCGAGCCAATGAGGTTTAGGTAAAAATTTGTTTACGTCTTCGACAGATTCGAACCCCTGAACTCCAGGCATGCCAACGACCCAACCAAACACGCCAACTGTCTGAACTACAAGTGGTACTTAACCACTATACAACACAAATTTGTTTTGTTGTGAGGTGGCCGGAGATTTTGGGATAAGCCTAGTCGATGAGGGCTACCCATCGACCAAGGCATTTATCCATTGACCAGGAGCAAGGACGGAGGGCGAGAATGGAGGGTATGGACTAGCGCGAGATCACATGGCCTTCCACGTGAACTATGGTCGGGAATCTAGGGCTAGGACCGAGCTCATGTCACCCTAGCACATGGACACATGAAGCCCCACATGACCAGGAGCCAGAGGACCAAGGGCGTGTGCACAAAAATTTTCCAATCGTGGGTTTTAAACTATAGAAAATGGATTTTTATGGTTTATTAGTCTGATTTTAATGGATTTAGGTCCAAAAGGTGAGGATCTGGAGCCCGATTTCACACCATATTTTTGCAGGAAGTTGGGATACGAACCTCAACTGAAAATATATATAAACCAGGTGTTTTTGACAACCATGGGAGGTTCAGAACAGCATAATGATGAAAATTTTGTGAAGTTCGAGCCATTTTTATGTAGGGAAGCCATTGAGCAAGCAAACTTTGGAGGCCATTTCCGGGAGCTACCCTCAACCTTTTTCAGTGTCGTCAGTTGTGTTGGATTCTTGAGGTCGAGCGAAACACAGCCAGACAAGTTTGTAATCCAATTGATGTACTTTTGAAGTATTCAATATTAATAAGAAAGCCTCCCCTAGTGAGACATAGGCCCGAAGACGTAGGCAACTTTGTCGAACTATGTTAACAATCTTTGGTGTTATGGTTTGTTGTTCTTAATGTTCATTTTTCTATTCTGCATTCTTTATGATGGCTGCAACATTCTTTCATTAAATCTTCTTCTTCTCTTTAAATCCTAAATGGTAAAATAACTCATGCATAATCTTAACCAAAGTCTTTAAAATATCATTTTTGGATCAAGTGGTATCAGAGCAGGTTGACAGTTGGTTGTTTTTTAGTATACATGATTACCAGGGAAAAGCTAAGGCATGGTGAAGGAGAGCTTGTAGAAGGATATCCTGAGATTGGATCAAGAAAGAGGACATCTCAAAGTGAGAAGATGTCATCGGAAGAAGGACTTTCTCAAAACGAAACAGAGTTTCAAAAAACTTGTTTTCCATGTCGAAGATGGTAAAAGTGTTGTATGATGATTACTTTGAATGAAAGAGACCATTTCAAGGGGAATATTCAAAGAAAAACAAAAGTGAAGAAGGAGAGGACCCTCCAAAACCTCCTCCTTCACCTCCTTCATCTCCATCTTCTTCTTATTCTTCAAGTACAAGTTCAAATCTTACTTCTTCGAGAAAACATTCTCATAAACATAAGCCCGATATGCCATTACTTAAACTTGATGTAAAAAACTATTTAATATGTATGGTGGTGAAGTTAATTATGGGAAACTTGATAATTGGATTAGACATATGGATTTATATTTTAATGTGCAGCAAATCAAAGATGAGGCCACCAAAATCATATTGGCATCGCTTCATCTTGAAGGCACATCTCTCATCTGGTGGAAAAGTAAGATGCAACATGGAACTCAACAAGTTAGTAAGATTTTTCCATCATGGCATGATTTTATTTCCACACTTAGAAAATAGTTCTATCCATCGGGATATAAGGAAAAGGATTTAATTGAATCAAAAAGTCTTAAGTTAATAAAAGGACAATCGATGCAAGAATATACAGATGCATTTCATAAGATGGATTTTATGTTAGATGTTCCATTGACTACACAAGAAATTCTTATGAAGTATATAGGAGGTTTGCATGCTTATATTTGTAATACTGTATTTATGTTTGGACCTACTAATCTTGATGAGGTTTATATTCAAGCAACGTATATTGAAGTAGGGAAAACTAGAGTTGGTGTATCAGGGAATCATCTTCAAAGAAAGAAGGCAAAGGAAAAGGAAATGGGAAGAAAGAAAATTCAACCACAGTGAAGGAAGAGAAGCTCTCTTCCAAGCATTGCAAAAAATAAGGGCACAATGATGAACATTGCTGGAAATTGTACCTAGAGAAGAGATCGAAGTGTTTCAAAGAGAAGAAAGGGAGGCAAAAAGTTACAGCAGCAGCACATCCAACAGACTTGGGGTCAGATTCAAGTGATGAGTCTAAAATCACAGCAGTTGGTTTGTCAGGTAAAATTGGTGGTGGTTATGATTCAAGAAGTGAATTGTTTCGTATAAGGATCATTATGAAACATACCAAGATCAACACATTGATAGATAGCGGATATCAATCTAACTTGATTTCCGAAGAAGTGGTTAAGAAATTGGGATTGAGAACTAAGTTACATCATAAACCTTACTCACTTAAATGGATAAGCAAAAATCATAAATTGCCCATAACAAAGAAATGCACTTTAAGGTTTGTAATTTCATCAAAGTTTGTCGATGAGGTAACATGTGATGTGGTGTCACTAAATGAATGTGGAATGGTCTTGGGTAGCCCTTATTTATATGATCACAAAGCAATCTTCTTCAGGGGATAGAATCAATATCACTTATTTAAGAAAGGCATTGAATATGTTGTGCATGCTCATCATATTAAAGAAAATCGATCTCTTGTCACAATGGAAAAGTTAAGGAAGGCAGCGTATTCAAGCAAAATTGTCACACCTAAATTGGATGATCTTAAGAAAGAAAGTACAATGGTTGTAGCATGTAGATCTAGCCATACTTTTATTCAAGATGAGTTTTTGTCGTGCAAGCTTGTAAAGAAGAACAAACATGTTGGTTCATTTTCAATCATGTTTCTGATATGGTTGTCGCTTCTAATATTTTCTAGATGGATGGTAGTGGGTTCAGAAATATTTGAACAAATGCAAATGGCTAACAATATGTGTTCATTTATCATGGTTTTTTTGCAATTGATTATGACGCGACAGGTGCACAGGACAAAGGACAAGTGGGGAGGCCTATCCCGCACTTGATGTCTGGTTAATATCCTTTTGGAAGACCAAAAGGTCTTAGTGGGGAGGTTTGATCCAAATGGATCCAAAAAGTCTCAAAATTCAAAGCTCTTTGATTTGGACGAAACTAGTGCCATCGCGTAGGGCTCTTCGTGTCGATTCTGATAGTATATTGTTTTTTGAAAATGGACTCCATATAGCGAAGTTATCGCAGTCTGAATTTTTTCCCAAATAGGAAAAAAAGTCAAAGTCAATAGTATATACTGCTGACATCAGCAATACGTCATAATGACATGGAAGATGGCATCAACATGATGTCATGATGATGTGTGCAAGATGATGTGGCAGCACGAGAGGTTGACACGTGGCATGCAGTTTTGGCATTTTTGGGTGTTGATGTGGCAGGTGACTGGACTGTACGGATGCTAATGTGGCAGTTTGTACGATGACGTGGACCACTGACAGGTTGACACATGGCAGTGAAATGGAATACGGTGTTAACTATGCAGGCTGACAGAGTAGTGATGTGGTGTATGGCAAGATGACTGTGCAGGCGAGTTGGCAGGGTGACTGTGTAGGTGACTGGGTTGTACAATCCATTCCAATCGTGATACATGGCCCAATCATAGGGCACCATGTGGCACCTCGAATTGGTCCAATGAGAGCTAGGTAAAAGAAAAATTCCACCTACGACGGATTCAAACCCCCGACCTCTAGGCATGCCAACGACCCAACCAAACGTGTCAATCGCCCAAGCTACAAGTGGTACTTAACCACTAGACAACACAAATTAGTTTTGTTGTGAGGTGGTCAGAGATTTGGGGATAAACTCAATCGATGGGAGCTACCCATCAACCAGGGCACTCATTTGTCGACCAGGAGGAAGGACCGAGGGCGAGAAAAGAGGGTATGGACTGGCACAAGGTCATATGGCCTTCCACGTGACCTATGGTCGGGAATCCAGGGCTAGGACTGAGCGCCTGTCACCCTAACGCATGGCCACATGGAGACCCACATGACCAGGAGCCAAAGGACTAGGGGCGCGTGCACATAAATTTTCCAATTATGGGTTTGAAACTATAGAAAATGGATTTTTATGGTTTATTAGCCTGATTTTAATGGATTTAGGCCCAAAAAGTGAGGATCTAGAGCCCGATTTGAGGCCATATTTTTGGAGGAAGTTGGGATGTGACCCCCAACTGAAAATCTATATAAACCAGGTGTTTTTGACAGCCATGGGAGGTTCAGAACAGCATAATGATGAAGAATTTGTGAAGTTCAAGCCATTTTTATGCAGGGAAACCATTGAGCAAGCAAACTTTGGAGGCCATTTATGGGAGCTACGCTCAACCGTTTTCAGTGTCTTCAGTTGTGTTGGATTCTTGAGTTCAATCAAAACACAGCCAGACAAGTTTGTAATCCAATTGATGTACTTTTTATGTACTTTTGAATCATTGAAGATTAGTAAGAAATCCTCCCCCACTAAGACAAAGGCTCGGAGATGTAGGGAACTTTGTCGAACTCCGTTAACAATCTTTGTCATTATGGTTTGGTGTTCTTAATGTTCTTTTATGTTATTCATTTTTTATGATGGTTGTAACATTATTTCATCAAACCTTGTTCTTCTCTTTAAATCCTAAATGGTAAAATAAATCATGCATAAACTTAGCCAAAGTATTTAAAAGATCATTTTCGGATCACATACTAATGGTTGTAGCATGCATGAGG
>JASDQU010109143.1:46773-57426 GCA_032191745.1 Picea mariana
CTCATCTAGTGGCAAAGTAAGATGCAACATGGAACTCAACAAGTTGGTAAGATTTTTCCATCATGGCATGATTTTATCTCCGCACTTAGAAAACAGTTCTATCCATCGGGATATAAGGAAAAGGATTTAATTGAATGGAAAAGTCTTAAGTGAAAAAAATGACAATCGATGCAGGAATATACAGATGAATTTTGTAAGATGGCTTTGATGTTAGATGTTCCATTGACTACACAAGAAACTCTTATGAAGTATATAGGAGGTTTTCATGCTTGTATTCTTAATATTGTATTTATGTTTGGACCTACTAATCTTGATGATGTTTCTATTCAAGCGACGTATATTGAAGCAGGGAAAACTAGAGTTGGAGTATCAGGGGAATCATCTTCAAAGAAAGAAGGCAAAGGAAAGGGGAATGGGAAGAAAGCAAATTCAGCCACAGTGAAGGAAGAGAAGCTCTCTTGCAAGCATTGCAAGAAATAAGGGCACGATGATTAACATTGTTTGCAATTGCACCCAGAGAAGAGACCGAAGTGGTTCAAAGAGAGGAAACGGAGGCAAAAAGTTGCAACAACAACACATCAAACAGACTTGGGGTCAGATTCAGGTGATGAGTGTAAAATCACAGCAATTGGTTTGTCAGGTAAAATTGGTGATGGTTATGATTCAAGAAGTGAATTTTTTCATATAAGGGTCATTATGAAACATACCAAGATCAACACATTGGTAGATAGCAAATCTCAATCTAACTTAATTTTCGAAGAAGTGGTTGAGAAATTGGGATTGACAACTAAGTTACATCATAAACCTTACTCACTTAAATGGATAAGCAACAATCATAAATTGCCCATAACAAAGCAATGCACTTTAAGGTTTGCAATTTCATCAAAGTTTGTCGATGAGGTAACATGTGATGTGGTGCCACTAAATGAATGTGGAATGGTGTTGGGTAGCCCTTATTTATATGATCGCAAAGCAATCTTCTTCAAGGAATAGAATCAATATCACTTATTTAAGAAAGGCATTGAATATGTTGTGCATGCTCATCATATTAAAGAAAATCGATCTCTTGTCACAATGGAATAGTTAAGGAAGGCAACTTATTCAAGCAAAAATGTCACACCTAAATTGGATGATCTTAAGCAAGAAATTAAAATGGCTGTAGCATGTAGATCTAGCCATACTTTGCTTCAAGATGATTTTTTGCCGTGCAAGCTTGTAAAGAAGAACAGACATGTTGGTTCATTTTCAGTCATGTTTTCGATATGGTTATCATTGCTAATATTTTCTACATGGATGGTAGTGGGTTCAAAAAGATTTGAAAAAATGCAAATGGCTAACAATATGTGTCCAGTTATCATGGTTGTTTTGCAATTGATTATGATGCGACAGGTGCACAGGACAGATTTGATAGACAAAGGACAAGTGGGGAGGCCTATCCCGCACTTGATGTCTGGTTAATATCCTTTTGGAAGACCAAAAGGTCTCAGTGGGGAGGTGTGATCCAAATGGATCCAAAAAGGCTCAAAATTAAAATCTCTTTGATTCGGATGAAACTAGCGCCATCACGTAGCGATTGTCGTGTCAATTCCGGTAGTATTTTTTTTTTTGAAAATGGACTCCATATGGCGAAGTTATCGTAGTCTGAAATTTTTCCCAAACAGGCAAAAAAGTCAAAGTCAATAGTTCATACTGTTGACATCAACATTACATCATCATGACATGGAAGATGATGTCAGCATGATGTCATGATGATGTTAGCAAGATGATGTGGCAGCACCAAAGGTTGACACATGGCATGCAGTTTTGGTGTTTTGGGGTGTTGATGTGGTAGGTGACTGGACTGTACGAATCTTGACGTGGAATTTTGTACGATGACGTGGCCCACTGATAGGTTGATGCATGGCAGTGACATGGCATATGTGTTAACTATGTAGGCTGACAGAGTAGTGACATGGTGTATGGCAAGCTGACTATGCAGGCGAGTTGGTAGGGTGACTGTGTAGGTGATTGGGCAGGTGATTGGGTTGTACGATCCCTTCCAGGCATGACACGTGGCCCAATCATAGGGCACCATGTGGAACCCCGGATCTAGCCAATGAAGGCCAGTTAAAAATTTGTTTCCACCTCCGACGGATTCAAACCCCCAACCTCTGGGCATGCCAACGACCCAACCAAACGTGCCAATCGTCTGAGCTATAAGTGGTAATTAACCACTATACAACACAAATTAGTTTGCACTTATCTGTCGACCAGGAGAAAATACCGAGGGCGAGAACGGAGGGTATGGACTAGCGTGAGGTCATATTCCCTTCCACGTGACCCATGGTCGAGAATCCAAGGCTAGTATCGAGCGCCTGTCACCCTAGCGCATGGCCACATGGCGACCCACATGACTAGGAGCCAAAGGACCAGGGGCGCGTGCACATAAATTTTCCAATTATGGGTTTGAAACTATAGAAAATGGAATTTTATGGTTTATTAGCCTGATTTTAATGGATTTAGGCCCAAAAAGTGAGGATCTTGAGCCCGATTTGAGGCCATATTTTTGGAGGAAGTTGGGATGTGACCCCCAACTGAAAATCTATATAAACCAGGTGTTTTTGACAGCCATGGGAAGTTCAGAATAGCAGAATGATGAAGAATTTGTGAATTTCAAGCCATTTTTATGGAGGGAAGCCTTTGAGCAAGCAAACTTTGGAGGCCATTTCTGGGAGCTACGCTCAACCGTTTTCAGTGTCGTCATTTTTGTTGGATTCTTGAGGTCAATCAGAACACAGCCAAACAAGTTTGTAATCCAATTTATATACTTTTTATGTACTTTTGAATTATTGAAGATTAATAAGAAATCCTCCCCCACTAAGACAAAGGCCCGGAGACGTAGGGAACTTTGTCAAACTCTGTTAACAATCTTTGTCGTTATGGTTTGTTGTTCTTAATGTTCTTTTATGTTCTTCATTCTTTATGATGGTTGTAACATTATTTCATCAAACCTTTTTCTTCTCTTTAAATCCTAAATGGTAAAATAACTCATGCATAAACTTAACCAAATTATTTAAAAGATCATTTTTGGATCACATACTAATGGTTGTAGCATGCATGAGGTGCACTCTTCTACTAAGTCCATCAACAACTTTATTTTTCTTTCCTTTGATATGATTGATGTCCAAGTCATACTCACTTAAAAATTACACCCATCTGATCTGCCTGGAATTTAAAATTGGTTACTCAAAAATATATTTCAAACCACTACGATCTGTCCTTAAGTCAAATTTCTTACCCATGAGATAATGCATCCACATATTCAATGCATGAACTATGGCAGCAAGCTCCAAATCATGTGTGGCATAGTTCTTCTCATGTTCTTTAATCTTTCTGGACTCATAACTAATGACATGTCCATTTTGAGTGAGGACTCCACCAAGTCCTTCTTTGCATGCATTTGTACATACTACAACATTATCATTTGGGTCAACAATCTTTAAAATAGGTGCACTAGTAAGTAATTCCTTCAACAAATTAAAATTATCTTCACACTTTGTTGTCCATTCAAATTTAATTCTCTTGTTTTGTAAAGAAGTGATGGGATGAAAAATCTTAGAGAACCCTTTTACAAACCTTATATAGTATACAGTTAATCCCATAAAAGATATGACTTATGAACATTCATGGGTGTTGGGCATCCTCTAATGGCTTCAATCTTCTTTGGATACACCGCTATACCTTGTTCTGAAATAATGTTCCCCAAATAATGGATTTGTTCTTGGTAAAAAGAACACTTTTTTATCTTGGCATAAAGTTGATGTTCCCTTAGTACTTGTAGTACTAACCTCAAGTGATGCTCATGTTCTTCCTCGGACTTAGAATAGATAAGAGTGTCATCCAAGAACACAGTGACAAACTTATCTAGATAATTTATGAATATGACATTCATTAGGTGCATAAATATAGTTGGTGCATTGGTTAGCCCAAATGGAAACACTACAAATTTATAATGTACATACCCGGTTCTAAATGTTGTTTTATTGATGTCTTCTTCCTTGATTCTTACCTGGTGGTATCCTGATCTCAAATATATCTTCGAAAATACCTTTTCTCCTCTTAGTTGATCAAAGAGGTCATCAATTCTGGGTAGAGGGTATTTTTTCTTCAACATGGATTTATTCATCTATCTAAAGTCAATACACAACTTCATTGTTCCATCCTTATTTTTAACAAAGAGTATTAGTTCTCCCCAAGGTGAAACACTTGAGTATATGTACCCTTTCTTCAACAATTCTTCTAGTTGCATCTGTAATTCTTTTAATTTTGGTGCACTGATTTTGTAAGGTGTCTTTGATACTAGGGAATCTCCTGGTACTAACTCAATAGAGAATTTTATGTCCCTCTTTGGTGGTAATCCTGGTATTTCTTTGAATACATCTTCGAACTCTTGCAATATTAAATAATCCTCAAGACTTGGCCCTTTTGTCTTTTCTGGTTCCTCCACATGAGTTGCACATAATTGGGATCCTTTTCTAAAACACATCTTCAACTGTAAGGTTGAAATATCCCTTACCGAAATGGGTCTTGGAATTCCTTTCACAATGCTTTATTTTACTTCTTCGTCAAGGCATGCAAATGTCTTTTTATGGAATTCTAGGACAGCATGATGCTTTTCTAGCCAATCCATTCCGAGTAGGATATCATAAGATCCTAATTTTATTATATTCATGTCAGCTACTACATTTACTCCATTAATATTTATTGGACAACCTATGATTATTTCATTGATCCTTCTTTTGGTTCCAATGGCTAGCTAAACCAAACTTGATTTTTTTAGCTTACTTTGCTCCAAATGTAATATGTCCACTACTTTAGGATCAATGTAACAATGACTTGCTCCTAGGTCAATTAAAATAGAAATGGGATGATTAATGATCTTACCTTCCACTTCAATCATATTGGATTGGTATTTTTCTTGTCGATCTTCTAAAGTTGCATATATTATTGGAATATTTTTTCCCATGTCTTATATTGTTGTATCCTCTTGGATGTTGTGCATGGTACTCATTTTGTCTTCTCGGTGAGGGAAATCCTTATACATGTGATATTCCTTGCATCCCCAACATTTGATTGGTGGTATTCCCATTTTTCCCAAGGATTCTTCCCTCTTGTATTCATCCTTAGTAGTCTGATCTTGTTGATTTTTATTAGGGTTGTTTATGTTGAAAGGAGGTTTGAATCCCTTCCTTCTCTAATCAGATTTCTCCTTCTTATTATCCTTCCAAGAATTTTGCAAGGATTCTCTGCCCTTGCCTTGCTCATACAAGTACTTATCCTTTCTAATGGTTTTTGTCAAATTTCTAGGCTCATCATATTGAATCTTCTCTTTATAAAATTATGGTAGTCCACTCAAAATCCTTTGTATATTCACCTTCTCATCCTTGATAAACCCCGCATACTTCAACAATACCAAGAACTTATTTTCATATTCTCTCATGGTCATGCTCCCCAACTTAAGTTCAAAGAAATCTTGTATTTTATTATCATATAAGTGCTCTGAAATATATTCCTTTTGAAATTATATCTTGAACTTCTTCCAAGTGATCCTACTCTCATTAGTGTGCTCCACTTGCTTCAATTGATCCCACCACATAGCATTTTTTCCATGCAAATGGTAGGTGGAAATTTAGCTTCTATATTAGAGGAGTAGTTGTGCAATTGAAAATACTTCATGATTCCAAGCAACCGGGCTTCAGCATAATCTTCCCTTTCTCTTTCACCATCAAAGGATGGAGGCTTGAGCTTCCTCAGCTCTCCTCGCAAGCTGTCCAGTTCATGTCTTCTTCTTTGGTGCCTAACGAGAGAGACTTTTGGGTTGCTTATGGAGTCTTCAGACACATTAAATTTCCTTTCTAAGTAAGGAGGTGATTGATGTCTCTAATTTATACTAGCACTTCTTGAATCACTAGTTATTCTATAGTTATCTATTCTTTCATGATGTATGCCTTATTCTTTCTCTCTTGAGTCTGATCCATTTTTTTCTTGCATATGCAACTGATTTAGGATTTGCATCATTTGAGAATTTATTTGATTTTGTTCTCTCATCATATTCTCATTGTCTTCTTTGTAAATCTTCACTTCTATTCTCAAGCTTCTTATAGTCTCTATTGATGTTTCTGGCTCCGCTCTTCTCCTGTGTCCATTTGATTCCGTCTCTACATTACCAACACTGATATTTTGACCTTTGGCTTCTCTCTCATGATTAAAGGCTCCTTATCCTTCCTCCATGTCCTAAATATGAATTATTAGCTTGAATTGATATTTTATATCCCCTAATTCTGTAAAATGTGCAAGCAACCATTTTTTTAGAATTATGCATATTATAGAAATTTGTCAATTACTGCTACATGTCCTTTTTCTGCTCAATTCATGAATAAGTATATCATAGTTCTCCAAATTATAATAATTCCATATTATTATCCTCTAAAACATCTTTTTGATGACTATTTCAGTGCCTCAATCTAGTCTTTGAGTTGAAAGTTATGGCTTCTTGGAAAATTCACTTTCACCGCAATTGTGCATTTTCTCCACCGGTGTAATTTTATTGAAAGGCCAAATTATGTCAACTACAAAATATAATATGTCGGGAAATAGAAAAACTTGTATATGCGACATAGATAAAAATAATGACAATTGATTCGTATCAACTCTCATATTTTCAATATGATGCTCTGATCAAACACTGTAGCAATATGGAATCTGCAACTTTGTCATTTTTACATTTTTTTTCAAACTAGAATTTTTGGCAAAACTAGTTATCTCTCAAATTGGGCACTTCCAGAAAAATTTCACTAAACCAAAGTTGTCTATATTGATGAGTATATAAAATTTTGCGTGAATAAAATTTTCTAGTTTTGTAATATGGGGTCACTTTTCCTCTAAAAAATCTCAAAAATCCCCAAAAACTTGCCTCGGAATGGTGGATTTTGGCTTATTTCGGCATCCCCATTCCAATCCCCTTAGATTTTATTCAGTTCCTTCAATTTTTGTTTCCATCTCTTTTTTCTAGACTCTCTCCAAGAGTTTCATCTTAATCTAGATCCTTGATAATGATTCGGACCCAAATCTTTAAAAACCACTATTTTTCAATTTCTAACAAATCTAAGAAGAAATCGATGGTGGCCCTCTCTAGCACTTTTGTAGATCTGCTCTTTGCAAACAAAAATCAAAAGTTTCATCTCAATCTGATTTAATTTTCTCAAGTTATGGCCAAAATAAGAAAATGGCTCCAGACTTCGGTCTTTTTTTTTAAATCAATGTACAATCTTGCCTACATGGAAATTTGTTGGTGTGGAGATGACATGGAATATGACGTGGCATCAACTATCAGGGGATCGTCCCAATGGGGTATCAGGTATCTGTAACATGCATGTATCAGCACTCAAATATTTCTGATATCCGATTATTGGGTTATCGTCCCACCAGGTATCGGGACGCATTGGGTCACCTGCATATTGAATATCAGGTATCGGGTTCATGCACTTTACACTACTCTAATATTTTTGATATCCGATATCTGGGGTACTGGCCCACCAGGATATCGGGCACCGGCTCCCTAAACTTGACACTACTTAAGATATTTCTAATATCTGGTATTTAGGGTACCAGCCCACCAAGGTATCTACTTATCAGGGCTATCAAGTATCATCCCACCAGGTGTCAGATATCCCCACACTTGGTGCTACTAAATTTTTCTGATATTTTGTATCCAAGGTATCGACCCATCGGGGCACCAGCGCATCGGGACCCTCGACAAAAAGTTTACATCGCGTAAAGGCTCTGCAGGGTTTCGTGACTCTTCCATGCTTCATGCACAAATAACATAGGGTTGGATTTTGATTATAAACCCTTTCAACCAACCTTTCCCAATGAATGTGGGATAAATAATTATAGAGACCACAAATCAACGGCAGATATACCACAAGGAAGATCGATCGATGGTTGTTGTGTGTTGGAATTTTGGGAAGCATAAATTTTGATTTTGATGCCTAAATCACGCAAATGATGGCTCATTGGAAAGCCAAGACCATGGGGAATCACCTAATCATGGTTTCCCTAGCGATATGGACATTGTTAAACCACAATATTCTCACCCCGACATCGTCCATAGAAATTAATTAATTTCACTTCAAGAACTCATGCAAACACTTTTTCCCGTTCATGTAGTAGGCCCTTGAAGGGCTGGTGTTGTAACCTACTACTCTTATACCACTATGTAACACATGCAGATCATCAAACCCAAAAATTATATGCTCTATGCTCTTATCTAAGTCGTACCCATTGCCCGAGCACCTATAAATTCTTCCTCTTGGTGTGATTTGAAATTCTGATACCAAATAATTAATAAAGAAACATGAAAGAACGACATGAAATAATCAATATTCTTTCTAACTATAAACTAAAAGATTAACATTTCATGCACAACAATAACTAGCAAACAAGCATAACATAAACACATCATATCTCAGAGATAATAATAATACACAGCGGAAATAAATATACAAGCAAATATAACCATGACATAGGGAAATTATCTTTAACAAAACCAATCACCAACTGGTTGCAGACCAAGGACGTTCCACCCAACCTTAGACAATGTTGTTCCAAGTCTCAATAGTTGGTCACCCTCAATCCAGGGCTATGAATCCACAAGGACGGGTCTCATACTGACACTCAACTTCCCAAACCAGTGAGCAATCAAGATCTCACAAGTTTCTCAATACACAACAAATCCAGTTTACCATCTCTCTTCCCCTTAATCATGCACCACCCAAAGAGAATGAACCCCCATCACTACCACGCAGTCTCTCGGACTATCCACCTCTTTCCAAGGCTCCAATTCTTTTGGTCTAGAAATCTCAATGTTGGAACTCTCAGGATTCAAAGTTGTGAACAAGGTTTCTCAATATGACAATGCATCTTAGGCATACAGGCATCCATTCATGGCTAGAATACATTAGTAATTCCTACAGCCAACCAACCATGGTTATTTTCCTTCAACAATTTGTTTTTCCTTTCTCGTGCAAACCAAGAATGAGTAGAAGAGTGAATTAGAGACGAATGACTCCAAAAAATGAATTCAATTAGAATGAATGGCCAACCTCAAAGACAATCAAGAAAAGGGATTAAATATCAAAAGCATCATGTGGACTTCCCCCAAGAAGCTCATATAACCCCCTCTTTCTCTCCAAATTCCAAGGTGGGTAAAATAAAAATAATTTAAAAATGTAAAGGCTTATCCCCTCAGCTTTCCCCCTCTCTCATGGAATCATAGACCCCTATAACTCTTTCCATTGTCTGTCTCACAACCAGCAATGTATTTTATTATTAATAATGATCAAAGCATTACATTTCCTAGGCATTGTAGCCTCTTTTAGTTGTTTGGGCACTCCAGCCTCTCATCAAATAAACAAAATACATTATTAATATGGGGACTCAAAACTGGGGTATTACATAGATCTACATAAGCAAGCGGTAATGTATTAGAAAACCTTCTTTCCTTGTACACCTTGTGTTATTTTGTGTGTTAGTGAAAATACATGTTTTAGTGCTCTAGAGATTATATAATATGTTAACTTTGATCCAATGCCAAGCAATTTGAAAATTAATGGACCAAAGGAGAGAATATCCTAACAAAGTGTCCTTCCAAGTAATCTAGATTGAGAGTAAGGAATGACACCACTTATATGACCAATCCCAAGCTAATTGAGCATATTTACAAAACCATAATATATGATTTGGTGTTTCATTATTTCCACACGAGGGGAATTTGGGATGACCAACTCCTAAATATTGTAGTCATTTCCTTATGCCTTCATGAAGCAAGGGTTGAAGAAAACAATATTTTTAGGCTTCAGGTGCTACTTCCATATGGATTTTAATTTATATAGAGAATTTTTCTCCTTAGACTTGATTCTACAAACTTTGTTCATTTTTTCCTCTATAATAGGTTTCTTTGACAACCACTTGTATCCATTTCAATGTTTGCACTTCATAAAGTCCTTCCTTTGGTTCTACCTATTGTCCCTCCACCAAACTTAGGGCATTGGGAGGCCAAGCTTGATAAAGAGGTTATCGAGGATGAATTCTTGAAGCTTTTGAAGCATATTATTATTTGGATTACAAAGCCTAAAATGTGTTTTTAAGGTCTCCTAACTCTTCCAATCTCTAGATTGGGAATCATAAATGTGTCTAGGAACTCTAATGTCTTTTTTAAACAACATCATACTTGAAAATCATGAATCTTTAGCTAGTGGTTTCTCTTCTTGGAGAATAATTGGGTATCATCAAAGATAATGGCTATTGAATGAGAGACCAAATCTAAGTGAGTCACTTATCCACACTAACTTGTGCTTGATGGCCTCCCAAGCCTTCTAGATATTGTTGGCAACAAATGTTCTCATTATATGGATGTCAGGCAAGGTGGTCAATAAACTTTATAAATCGATGTTTATCAAGATATTTCGGCTATGGGGAGATCCTAAGGTAATGTAGTTATGCCTCAAACACTTCTAGGATTTTTTACCTTTGATTGCTCTAATGATCCATTTGGAATATATATTGGTAAAGTGTTTAGGAGGTTAGGATGCCCGTACCTACTTTCTATTAGTA
>JASDQU010109143.1:57446-69451 GCA_032191745.1 Picea mariana
GTAACATTATTTCATCAAACCTTTTTCTTCTCTTTAAATCCTAAATGGTAAAATAACTCATGCATAAACTTAACCAAATTATTTAAAAGATCATTTTTGGATCACATACTAATGGTTGTAGCATGCATGAGGTGCACTCTTCTACTAAGTCCATCAACAACTTTATTTTTCTTTCATTTGATATGCTTGATGTCCAAGTCATACTCACTTAAAAATTACACCCATCTGATCTGCCTGGAATTTAAAATTGGTTGCTCAAAAATATATTTCAAACCACTATGGTCTGTCCTTAATTCAAATTTCTTACCCATGAGATAATGCATCCACATATTCAATGCATGAACTATGGCAGCAAGCTCCAAATCATGTGTGGCATAGTTCTTCTGTTCTTTAATCTTTCTGGACTCATAACTAATGACATGTCCATTTTGAGTGAGGACTCCACCAAGTCCTTCTTTGCATGCATTTGTACATACTACAAAATTATTATTTGGGTCAACAATCTTTAAAATAGGTGCACTAGTAAGTAATTCCTTCAACAAATTAAAATTATCTTCACACTTTGTTGTCCATTCAAATTTAATTCTCTTGTTTTGTAAATAAGTGATGGGATGAAAAATCTTAGAGAACCCTTTTACAAACCTTATATAGTATACAGTTAATCCCATAAAAGATCTGACTTATGAACATTCATGGGTGTTGGGCATCCTCTAATGGCTTCAATCTTCTTTGGATACACCGTTATACCTTGTTCTGAAATAATGTTCCCCAAATAATGGATTTGTTCTTGGTAAAAAGAACACTTCTTTATCTTGGCATAAAGTTGATGTTCCCTTGGTACTTGTAGTACTAACCTCAAGTGATGCTCATGTTCTTCCTCGGACTTAGAATAGATAAGAGTGTCATCCAAGAACACAGTGACAAACTTATCTAGATAATTTATGAATATGACATTCATTAGGTGCATAAATATAGTTGGTGCATTGGTCAGCCCAAATGGCAACACTACAAATTTATAATGTACATACCCGGTTCTAAATGTTGTTTTATTGATGTCTTCTTCCTTGATTCTTACCTGGTGGTATCCTGATCTCAAATATATCTTCGAAAATACCTTTTCTCCTCTTAGTTGATCAAAGAGGTCACCAATTCTAGGTAGAGGGTATTTTTTCTTCAACATGGATTTATTCATCTATCTAAAGTCAATAGACAACCTCATTGTTCCATCCTTATTTTTAACAAAGAGTATTAGTTCTCCCCAAGGTGAAACACTTGAGTGTATGTACCCTTTCTTCAAAAATTCTTCTAGTTGCATCTGTAATTCTTTTAATTTTGGTGCACTGATTTTGTAAGGTTTCTTTGATACTAGGGAATCTCCTGGTACTAACTCAATAGAGAATTTTATGTCCCTCTTTGGTGGTAATCCTGGTATTTCTTTGAATACACCTTCGAACTCTTGCAATATTAAATAATCCTCAAGACTTGGCCCTTTTGTCTTTTCTGGTTCCTCCACATGAGTTGCACACAATTGGGATCCTTTTCTAAAACACATCTTCAACTATAAGGTTGAAATATCCATTACCGAAATTGGTCTTGGAATTCCTTTCACAATGCTTTATTTTACTTCTTCATCAGGGCATGCAAATGTCTTTTTATGGAATTCTAGGACAGCATGATGCTTTTCTAGCCAATCCATTTCGAGTAGGATATCATAAGATCCTAATTTTATGATATTCATGTCAGCTACTACATTTACTACATTAATATTTATTGGACAACCTCTGATTATTTCATTGATCCTTCTTTTGGTTCCAATGGCTAGCTAAACCAAACTTGATTTTTTTAGCTTACTTTGCTCCAAATGTAATATGTCCACTACTTTAGGATCAATGTAACAATGACTTGCTCCAAGGTCAATTAAAATAGAAATAGGATGATTAATGATCTTACCTTCCACTTCAATCATATTGGATTGGGATTCTGCTTGTCAATCTTCTAAAGTTGCATATATTATTGGAATATTTTTTCCCATGTCTTATATTGTTGTATCCTTTTGGATGTTGTGCATGGTACTCATTTTGTCTTCTCGGTGAGGGAAATCCTTGTACATGTGATATTCCTTGCATACCCAACATTTGATTGGTGGTATTCCCATTTTTCCCAAGGATTCTTCCCTCTTGGATTCATCCTTAGTAGTATGATCTTGTTGATTTTTATTAGGGTTGTTTATGTTGAAAGGAGGTTTGAATCCCTTCCTTCTCTGATCAGATTTCTCCTTCTTATTATCCTTCCAAGAATTTTGCAAGGATTCTCTACCCTTACCTTCCTCATATAAGCACTTATCCTTTCTAATGGTTTCTGTCAAATTTCTAGGCTCATCATATTGAATCTTCTCTTTATAAAATTATGGCAGTCCACTCAAAATCCTTTGTATATTCACCTTCTCATCCTTGATAAACCCCGCATACTTCAACAATACCAAGAACTTATTTTCATATTCTCTCACGGTCATGCTCCCCAACTTAAGTTCAAAGAAATCTTGTATTTTATTATCATATAAGTGCTCTGAAATATATTCCTTTTGAAATTATATCTTGAACTTCTTCCAAGTGATCGTACTCTCATTAGTGTGCTCCACTTGCTTCAATTGATCCCACCACATAGCATTTTTTCCATGCAAATGGTAGGTGGAAATTTAGCTTCTATATTAAAGGAGTAGTTGTGCAATTGAAAATACTTCATGATTCCAAGCAACCGGGCTTCAGCATCATCTTCCCTTTCTCTTTCACCAACAAAGGATGGAGGCTTGAGCTTTCTCAGCTCTCCTCGCAAGCTGTCCAGTTCATGTCTTCTTCTTTGGTGCCTAACGAGAGAGACTTTTGGGTTGCTTATGGAGTCTTCAGACACATTAAATTTCCTTGCTAAGTAAGGAGGTGATTGATGTCTCTAATTTATACTAGCACTTCTTGAATCACTAGTTATTCTATAGTTATCTCTTCTTTCATGATGTATGCCTTCTTCTTTCTCTCTTGAGTCTGATCCATTTTTTTCTTGCATATGCAACTGATTTAGGATTTGCATCATTTGAGAATTTATTTGATTTTGTTCTCTCATCATATTCTCATTGCCTTCTTTGTAAATCTTCACTTCTATTCTCAAGCTTCCTATAGTCTCTATTGATGTTTCTGGCTCTGCTCTTCTCATGTGTCCATTCGATTCCATCTATGCATTACCAACACTGATATTTTGACCTTTGGCTTCTCTCTCATGATTAAAGGCTCCTTATACTTCCTCCATGTCCTAAATATGCATTATTAGCGTGAATTGATATTTCATATCCCCTAATTCTGTAAAATGTGCAAGCAACCATTTTTTTAGAATTATGCATATTATAGAAATTTGTCAATTACTGCTACATGTCCTTTTTCTGCTCAATTCATGAATAATTATATCATAGTTCTCCAAATTATAATAATTTCATATTATTATCCTCTAAAACATCTTTTTGATGACTATTTCAGTGCCTCAATCTAGTCTTTGAGTTGAAAGTTATGGCTTCTTGGAAAATCCACTTTCACCACATTTGTGCATTTTCTCCACCGGTGTAATTTTATTGAAAGGCCAAATTATGTCAACTGCAAAATAAAATATTTCGGGAAATAGAAAAACTTGTATATGCGACATAGATAACAATAATGGCAATTGATTCATATCAACTCTCATATTTTCAATATGATGCTCTGATCAAACACTGTAGCAATATGGAATATGCAACTTTGTCATTTTTACATTTTTTTTCAAACTAGAATTTTTGGCAAAACTAGTTATCTCTCAAACTGGGCACTTCCAGAAAGATTTCACTAAACCAAAGTTGTCTATATTGATGAGTATATAAAATTTTGTGTGAATAAAATTTTCTAGGTTTGTAATATGGGGTCACTTTTCCTCTGAAAAATCTCAAAAAACCCCAAAAACTTGCTTGGAAATGGTGGATTTTGGCCTATTTCGGCATCCCCATTCCAATCCCCTTAGATTTTATTCAGTTCCTTCAATTTTTGTTTCCATCTCTTATTTCTAAACTCTCTCCAAGAGTTTCAGCTTAATCTAGATCCTTGCTAATGATTTGGACCCAAATCTTTAAAAACCACTATTTTTCAATTTCTAACGAATCCAAGAAGAAATGGATGGTGGCCCTCTCTAGCACTTTTGTAGATCTTCTCTTTGCAAACAAAAATCAAAATTTTCATCTCAATCTGACTTAAGTTTCTCAAGTTATGGCCAAAATAAGAAAATGGCTCCAGACTTCGGTCTTTTTTTTTAGATCGATGTACAATCTTGCCTACATGGAAATCTATTGGCGTGGAGCTAACATGGAATATGACGTGCCATCAGCTATCGGAGGATCGTCCCAATGGGGTATCAGGTATCTGTAACATGCATGTATCAGCACTCAAATATTTCTAATATCTGGTAATCAGGTTATCATCCCACCAGGTATCGGGACGCATTGGGTCACCTGCATATTGAATATCAGGTATCGGGTTCATGCACTTTACACTACTCTGATATTTTTGATATCCGATATCTAGGGTACTAGCCCACCAGAATATCGGGCACCGACTCCCTAAACTTGACACTACTGAAAATATTTCTAATATCTGGTATTTAGGGTACCAGCCCACCAAGGTATCTGCTTATCAAGGCTATCAAGTAACATCCCCCCAGGTGTCGGATATCCCCACACTTCGTGCTACTAAATTTTTCTGATATTTTGTATCCAAGGTATCGACCCATCGGGGCACCAGTGCATCGGGACCCTCGACAAAAAGTTTACATCGTGCAAAGGCTCTGCAGGGTTTCGTGACTCTTCCATGCTTCACGCACAAATAACATAGGGTTGGATTTTGATTATAAACCCTTTCAACCAACCTTTCCCAATGCATGTGGGATAAATAATTACACAGACCACAAATCAATGGCAGATATACCACGGGGAAGATCGATCGATGGTTGTTGTGTGTTGGAATTTTGGGAAGCATAAATTTTGATTTTGATGCCTAAATCACGCAAATGATGGCTCATTGGAAAGCCAAGACCATGGGAAATCACCTAATCATGGTTTCCCTAGTGATATGGACATTGTTAAACCACAATCTTCTCACCCCGACATCGTCCATAGAAATTAATTAATTTCACTTCAAGAACTCATGCAAACACTTTTTCATGTTCATTTAGTAGGCCCTTGAAGGGCTGGTGTTGTAACCTACTACTCTTATACCACTCTGTAACACATGCAAATCATCAAACCCAAAAATTATATGCTCTATGCTCTTATCTAAGTCGTACCCATTGTCTGGGCACCTCTAAATTCTTCCTCTTGGTGTGATTTGAAATTCTAATACCAAATAATTAATAAAGAAACATGAAAGAACCACATGAAATAATCAATATTCTTTCTAACTATAAACTAAAAGATTAACATTCCATGCACAACAATAACTAGCAAACAATCATAGCATAAACACATCATATCTCGGAGATAATAATAATACACAACGGAAATAAATATACAAGCAAAGATAACCATGACATAGGGAAATTATCTTTAACAAAACCAATCACCAACTGGTTGCAGACCAAGGACGTTCCACCCAACCTTAGACAATGTTGTTCCAAGTCTCAATAGCTGGTCACCCTCAATCCAAGGCTATGAATCCACAAGGACGGGTCTCATACTGACACTCAACTTCCCAAACCAGTGAGCAATCAAGCTCTCACAAGTTTCTCAATACACAACAAATCCAGTTTACCATCTCTCTTCCCCTTAATCTTGCACCACCCAAAGAGAATGAACCCCCATCACTACCACGCAGTCTCTCGGACTATCCACCTCTTTCCAAGGCTCCAATTCTTTTGGTCTGGAAATCTCAATGTTGGAACTCTCAGGATTCAAAGTTGTGAACAAGGTTTCTCAATATGCCAATGCATCTCAGGCATACAGGCATCCATTCATGGCTAGAATACATCAGTAATTCCTACAGCCAACCAACCATGGTTATTTTCCTTCAACAATTTGTTTTTCCTTTCTTGTGCAAACCAAGAATGAGTAGAAGAGTGAATTAGAGATGAATGACTCCAAAAAATGAATTCAATTAGAATGAATGGCCAACCTCCAAGACAATCAAGAAAAGGGATTAAATATCAAAAGCATCATGTGGACTTCCCCCAAGAAGCTCATATAACCCTCTCTTTCTCTCCAAATTCTAAGGTGGGTAAAATAAAAATAATTTAAAAATGTAAAGGCTTATCCCCGCAGCTTTCCCCCTCTCTCATGCAATCATAGCCCCCTATAACTCTTTCCATTGTCTGTCTCGCAACCAGCAATGTATTTTATTATTAATAATGATCAAAGCATTACATTTCCTAGGCATTGTAGCCTCTTTTAATTGTTTGGGCACTCCGGCCTTTCATCAAATAAACAAAATACATTATTAATATGGGGACTCAAAACTGGGGTATTACATAGATCTACATAAGCAAGTGGTAATGTATTAGAAAACCTTCTTGCCTTGTAAACCTTGTGTTATTTTGTGTGTTAGTGAAAATACATGTTTTAGTGCTCTAGAGATTATATAATATGTTAACTTTGATCCAATGCCAAGCAATTTGAAAATTAATGGACCAAAGGAGAGAATATCCTAACAAAGTGTCCTTCCAAGTAATCTAGATTGAGAGTAAGGAATGACACCACTTATATGACCAATCCCAAGCTAATTGAGCATATTTACAAAACCATAATATATGATTTGGTGTTTCATTATTTCCACATGAGGGGAATTTGGGATGACCAACTCCTAAATATTGTAGTCATTTCCCTATGCCTTCATGAAGCAAGGGTTGAAGAAAACAATATTTTTAGGCTCCAAGTGCTACTTCCATATGGATTTTAATTTATATAGAGAATTTTTCTCCTTAGACTTGATTCTACAAACTTTGTTGATTTTTTCCTCTATAATAGGTTTCTTTGACAACCACTTGTATCCATTTCAATGTTTGCACTTCATAAAGTCCTTCCTTTGGTTCTACCTATGGTCCCTCCACCAAACTTAGGGCATTGGGAGGCCAAGCTTGATAAAGAGGTTATCGAGGATGGATTCTTGAAGCTTTTGAAGCATATTATTATTTGAATTACAAAGCCTAAAATGTGTTTTTAGGGTCTCCTAACTCTTCCAATCTCTAGATTGGGAATCATAATTATGTCTAGGAACTCTAATGTCTTTTTTAAACAACATCATACTTGAAAATCATGAGTCTTTAGCTAGTGGTTTCCCTTCCTGGAGAATAATTGGGTATCATCAAAGATAATGGCTATTGAATGAGAGACCAAATCTAAGTGAGTCACTTATCCACACTAACTTGTGCTTGATGGCCTCCCAAGCCTTCTAGATATTGTTGGCAACAAAAGTTCTCATTATATGGATGTCATGCGGGGTGGTCAATAAACTTTATAAATCGATGTTTATCAAGATATTTCGGCTATGGGGAGATCCTAAGGTAATGTAGTTATGCCTCAAACACTTCTAGGATTCCTGACCTTTGATTGCTCTAATGATCCATTTGGAATATATATTGGTAAAGTGTTTAGGAGGCTAGGATGACCATACCTACTTTCTATTAGCAGCTTTTTTAATTTAGTATAGGCATGGGTCGAAGGGACCCAACATGAAAAGTAATAGACATGCAACAATGCAAGCAACTTGGTATAGATTTGATTTTTTTAGTGAGAGATGGGAATTCCAAAACCCATTTGTCAGCTTCTTATATACTCTTAACACCATCATTTCACATAACTCTGTTGGGTAGGCTTCAAAGGAAAAATAAATTTGATCACAAGTACAAATTAGCTAATTTGTTACTACAAAAAAAAAAAAACAGGTATATAAGCTACTATGTTTTGGGAGGTGACTAATGGTAGTATAATCCCAGTTCCTTATAATGTGACTAAATTTTTAGTAGCATCTCTCTTAATCATTAATTGTTTGATCCAATTCGTTAGTTGATATTATAATTTCCATCAATTTGTAGTATATTTACTAATTTAATGAGTCATTAATTGACTTCAATTCGTAGTATATTTTCTTGTTTAATGAGTTATTAATCATTGTCAATTTATAGCATATTTACTAGCTCGATGCCAATTGGATTTATCTCAAGTGGTTATGAGATGGAGTGTTATCATCCCCGCCCAATTTATATTCATGTAAGTGACATGTTGAGCTCATAATGATTATATTGTTGTAACAACTTTGAGCCATGTTATTGACTTGGCCTTGTGCCCTAAAGAATCTAGGGTTTACCCTAGGTACCATCCTCAAAATGAGAGGAAGTGACCATGGATTTTCTTTGGAATATGTTACCTAGAAAATAAACATACACACACAAAAACACTAGCTTAATGAGTCACTAATTTCCATCATTTTGTAGTACATTTACTAGATTAATGCATATTTAAGTCTCGTCATTTTATAGTATTATTATTATTCAATATAAATTTATATGATGTGAATAATTTATTAAATGTCATGAATTTATATAATGTCACTATACAATATTTATGTTTATCCAATATCATTGAAACAAACATATAAAATTATATACTTAAATAATAAATAAAATTTCCATGCATGTGAATCATGTGGATTGGGAGGAGGGCAGAGTGAACTTGGGATAGGGTTTTCGTAGGACACCACCACTTTCCCTTTTAGATCTCACAACACCTAGATGAGGCATATTAATGCATGCCCAAATCCTTTCTTAGTGGCCATGTATTAGAAAGATGGACTCGGAAGAGAAGCTGGTTGGCTACTCCGACGACCCCCTTCAAGGGAGATCCATCTAGACATCATCGACTTCTCACTGTTTCCTTCATCTACGTTGCAGCCCACTGCAGGATGATACTTTGTAATTTCTTCATACAATCATTAAATATATAGAGGATAAGTCGAATAAATCATGGGAAGGGACAGATCCCACCCTCTCTCATAATGGAAAAAGTATGAGTGATCAGAAAAAAATAATTCTCCCCAGAGGAAAATCCCACATTATCATCCATTTCACTAGCAGAAGACATAGAGCTAAGAAATAATGACCCTTTGTGGGAGGAGCATCACACCCAAAACCATGATGAAGGCACACATGAGCTCAATAAGGGCCAGGACTTTGATGGAGGCCTATTTACAAGCCCAATGGATTCAAATATCAAAGGGTTTATTGGAAAATATTTGAGGGAGGATCTAATGAGGGGTAATGCACTGAGAAACCCTTCCCCCTTTTTTTTTGTTCCTAGATATGAAACTATGTCTTTCATGATACTAAGCAGAAAGTGCATAAAATGAAAGGAGGGAAGCGTAAATTTGGTTCTTAGAGAAGGGGTAAAACTAAATGAGATTTCGAGTATGTAGAGCTCAACTTTGGTGGGGCATTTCGTGAGTAAAATAAATTCAGTGGACTCCTTGAAGAAATGGATTGTAAAAAACCTTGCAAGGCTTATTGGTTACAAGCCTTGGAGTCTGGTCCTAGAAAAAGGTTGGTCGGCTCAAGGATCTTTCACTTTGGCTCGGATGCTGAAAAATCCTAAATTCTCGTTGGCGCTGGGGTACACGGGATCTCTTAATCAAAACATGGACTGTTGATTTTGATGCAAATTTAGCAAGAATAAAAGTAACCTTATTTTGGATTAGATTTCCCAAATTCCCCCTCCTTATGTGGTCAGAAGAGGTTTTCAAGGGAATTGGAAATGCCCTTGGGTTCTACTATGAAGCTAATTTCACATACTTGGCAACAGGTTATATGGGGATGGCGCAAATATTAGTCATTTTAAATCTCTCAAGAAGCCTTGCGGACTCAATAACCATTTAGCATAAAAAATCCCTCTTTCATTAGGAACTTGATTATTAAGGCATTCTCTTTAGATCTCATCTGTATGGACACCTAGCCAAGGATTGCTCGTGTGCCGAGAAGTGAAGGATTTTGGTTAAGAAGATGGAAACCGATAAGGTGTAGGATGGACTATGTTATTCTCTAAATCAATCTCAACCTGCACCCACTCCTTCATAGGACATGGAAGCTGCTCTCATGGAAAAATAAAAAACTAGAAAAAATCCAGTCATTCCAAATCCAGTTATGTTGGTTCTGATCTCGAGTAATTCAAACCCTTCCTCCCCTCTATTAAATATTCTAGTTTATTTGGGACTAAGATTTGAATCCTTTGAGAAACATATGTTGAGTCTGGAAATGGACCCTGGAAATAAATTTATTTTAAGTCTCTCAACTCTCCCTAGTCATCGGACAAATCCCCTGATCCCCCTCTCAAATACTCTAAGCTTTGGACCCTTCGTGGACTCTTCATATCCTTTGGACTAACCTCCAAAACCCCCCATACTTTCCCAAAACCATACATCACCCGACCCTCCCTAGCTCCAAAATATAACATTTTCTCCCAAACCCACTCGATTAACCTACCTTCACTCAAAGTGGAAGGAGGCCTTGGGTCATATGACGAAAAAGTTTCAAATGCCTCATAGAGGGGCCAAAAATCCTTCCTCTCTCTAGCACAAAAATAGGTAAATTATAAATTTTATTCTAAACTCCAACAATCTCTTATTGGGGCACTTAAAGAATCAACCCCAGGCTAGTTTCACTCATGATCATTCTCTCTCTTAATTGTTGAGGATTGGCCAATCCCTCAAAAAAATTGGCAATAAGGTGTCTTCTGGAATTATATAATCCTTCTATCATGCTACTTCAAGAAATAATGATGGAAGGGGTAAAATCCACAAAATATCTTTCTTCTTCTCTTCTTAGATGGGAATTCATAGCCACGGATGCTCAAGGAAGGTCAGGTGGCCTCCTTACGGGATGGAAGAAAAAATCTCTTCAACTTCAGAACTCATGGGCTTTCCAATCAGGATTAGGAACCTCATTCCTTTCCATTGATCTAAATCTGGTCTTCCTCTGTGTAAACTTCTATGGGCCCTATGTAGATTGATGGGAATTCTAGAATAAAAACCTCAAAATCTCCCATTTAATCACAATATGAGCAATGATTGGTGGGGACTTTAATTTCACACTGGGAAGCTGCAAAATGTGGGGCTTGGCCGCACAAGTCAATTCATTAGCTAATTTTTTTATCCATAGTCTGGAGGAAGCAAGGATTTACGATGCCCAACTACAAAATTACTCTCCCACTTGGATAAATATGAGGTCTGGTGAAGCGAGAGTGGCAAAATGGTTGGACAAGTTCCTCCTTTCTAAATATTTTATTCAGGAAAGTTTGTGAATCTCACAATGGGTTGCCTCAAATAGGCACTCAGGCTATACTCCTATCATTTTGAAATTGATTCATGGTATAAAGAAACCTCCCAACCCATTTAAATTCAACTCCAATTGTCTAGAGGACCCATCTTTTATAGAGGTTATCAAATCAAATTGGACACCTTACAATCCTTCTTCCCCGAAATCTCCTTCACTATATCTTTTGTCAAATATACAAAGGGCCAAAGAGGTAATCATCACATGGAACAAGGAAAGGAGAAGGAAGGAATATTATGCTCTCCTTGATATTGAATCTAAACTTCAGGCTTGCCAGGACAACGAGGAACAAATCCCCTTTACAGAGAAACAAAAGGAGGAGATTAAAAAATTGGAATATGGCACACAGAAAAATATCTTAAATAAAGAAAAGGAATGGAGACTAAAGAGTCATTCCCTATGGTTGCGGGATAGCGACGATAACACCAAATTATTTCACCAATTCACTAATACAAGGTGTTCAATACCTTATGGGCCATTGACATACCAAATGGTTCGCAATCCACATCTTTTGAACTAATTGTAGAGGAAGGAATCACTCATTTTAAAACACTTTTCAAAGTCGATGCCCAGGGAATGATAGACGTTATTCTTAATGTAGCAAGCCTCTTCCCCAGTTTCACTGATAAATAAGA
>JASDQU010109143.1:109895-128670 GCA_032191745.1 Picea mariana
GGAAATCTCATTTATTGAAGGCCCAAAATAGATATTTGATGGATTTGGCGGCAGGGAAACAATTATCCATTCTTGGGGAACTCTGAGCTTCAAATGCCCTAAAAGGGGTTCCCTAATGAAATTTCTTTTTTTAATTGTCAAGGTGTGGCTAGCCACTCAAAAAAATACGCTCTCCAAAGGATGGTGGAGTCAAACTAACCAGATGTCATCTTTATTCAAGAAAATTTGGGGGGAGAAGAACCAATCATCTCTCTCTTGGAGTCCATTTTCAAACAAAATTAGGTTTATAGGTGCAGATGCAAAAGGCAGATCGGGGGGCTTGGCAATTGGATGGAATACCAGAATGGTTAAGGTTCAAAATTCTTAGGAGTTTGACTCGAGCCTTGGGGTGAATTTCTACTTGGAAGATCTGGGAAGAGGGCTTATGCTGATAAATGTATATGGGCCCTATCTAGATCGATTCCCCTTCTAGGAATCCTTTCTTAATAAATATTTCATGAAGAATGAGGGCCTCATCTTGGGCTGTGACCTAAACTTTTCTTTGGGAAGTCCTAGGGCAAGACTAGATCTGCTATCGGAATTTTTCTATCACATCTTGTGGGAAAAGAATCTGATTGATGTTGCCCTGGTAAAACTTAGCCCTACCTATAGAAATAAGATGGTTGGGGAGGATAAGATAGAAAAAATAATTGATCAGTTCCTGCTCTCACAAAATCTTCTAGAGAACCCTCTCCAGATAAGACAATGGGTAGGAAGTGGAGGTGGCTCTGATCATTTCCCGATTTTTCTAGAAATTGCAGGAGGAATAAAAAATTGGTCAGTCCTTTTAAGTTCAATCCAACCTAGATAAAGGAGGAGAGATACCAATCTCTCGTTAAATATCTTTGGGTCCCTTTTGATCACAAAGAAGATGCTTCGACCACGATGCAGTTTGCAGAAAATATAAAGAGGGTTAAAAGGGAAACGGTGGATTGGGCCCGATCTAAGAGGATGAGGGATGAACAAGACCTAATTGATATCGAAGCAACTATGCAAGTCATCTATGAATCAGAAGGAGGTGGGTATGCTAATTCAGAATTAAAAGAAGCTCTGCGAAATTTGGAGAAGAGAAAAAGACAGTTGTAGGAAGAAAGAGAAGTGGTTTGGTGTCTTAAAATTCATGCCCTTTTGTTGTATTGTGGAGATGAAAACACCAAATTATTCTAGGAATATGGAAAGGGAAGGAATATTTCAAACACAATTTGGATCCTAAATTATCCTTTAGTAAGAAGTGTCTCTTCATTTGAAGGTTTGGCCCAGCTCAGAAAGAGTCATTTTCAAAATCTATTCAAGACGAATGAAAGATTCGCCATTGCAAACATTGTTAGGATGGCTCTTTTCTTACCAAGTTTTTTAAATGAAGAGGATTAAAAATCCTTATGGCTAAGTTCATGAAAGAGGAGTTAAAGTAGGTCCTTCATATCTTCCAGAAGAATAAAATCTCGGGGTTGGACAGATGGACTATTGAATTTTTCTTGGGCTTCTATGAACTCATTGGTTTGGAAATATTGAAAGTAGTAGAGGAATCATGCACACAAGGTCATATGCATGCCCCCCTCAATGCCACTTTTATAGCTCTTATCCCCAAGTATGATGACCCCAAATCCTTAGAATATTTCAGGCCAATATCTCTCTGCAACTGTGTATATAAGGTGATGTCCAGAGTAATTTCTAGAAGAATAAATTATATTCTCTCATACATAATCTCCTGAGAACATTTTGGTTTCTTGGAAGCAAGACAGATACATGAAGCTATTGGGGTAGCAGAGGAAGCATTGCACAACATCAAAACTTGGAAAGTCAAAGGAGCAGTGTTAAAGATTGACCTATCAAAGGCCTATGACAGAGTGAGTAAGATGGCTATATATCAGACTTCTCCTAACCCACCTAGGATTTGATGTGTCTTTCATAAACAGGGTGATGAGATGTATTTCGACAGTTTATTGTGCAGTCCTTATTAATGGGGAAGCTACAAGTTTTTTCCAATTCAAGCATGGAATTAGATAGAGTTACCCTCTATCACCTATCCTCTTCCTCTTGGTTGAAGAAGGGATAAGTAGAGAAATTTAAGATGCAAAAATCGGGGGGGGGGATTTCAAGGAATAGTTATTACCCCTACCCTTCATTTAACACATCTCCTCTTTGTGGATGATGTGTTGATTTTTTGCAATGGGCTCAGAAAATATGTGAACAAACTGAATAATATTCTGGAGCTATTTGGGCAAGTGATGGCCATGCAAATTAATGAAACAAAATCCATTCTCGCGGTCCATAATATGGCAGATGTCGAGCTTCTTTACTATCGATCCTTCTTCCCCTCTGAGCTTCAGGAATTTGATGTAGGCATAAAATACCTGGGATTTCAATTGAAGCCAAATTGCTACAGCAAAGAAGATTGGCATTGGATTTTAGCCAAACTGGAGATGAGGCTAAAAGCCTGGAGTTTCAGATGGTTCTCTCGAGCAGGAAGGTTGGTTTTGGTCAAATCGGTGTTAGAAGCTATTATCATATATTGGATATCCCTAGCTTGGATACCCAAAGGTGTGATGGAGAAAATTAGGAGGCTCTTCTTCAATTTTTTATGGGTTGGAACTCAGGAGAATTTTGTCTTTCCATGGGTAAAATGGGAACATATGGAAGACCCAAAAATGCTTGGAGGATGGGGGTTAAAAAAAAAATCATGTTCTCCAAAGATTTGGCTGCAAAATATAGTTGGAGATTGATTATTTCAAAAATTTTGTGGTCGAAGGTTCTAATTCACTAATATATTCATCCTTTTTCGGTGGAGGAATGGATCAAAAATCATGTTAAGGAGAGCTCAAATTTCTCAATTATTTGGAAGGTTGTCATCAAATCCTTTCCGGTTATTGGGGAAGGACTAGCATGGAGAATAGGGAATGGAACCAAGGTATGCATTGGATCTGATCCATGGCCAGGAAGTGGTGACAACCATCTTCCCCCCAACACTCTAGTTCATTAGTTGAACAACCAAGGATTTCACTATATCAATTAGTTAGTTGATCTGAATCCTACCACCATATGGATTCAAGAATGGAAGGATTTAGAACAACTAGATTTGGGGGGTGTTTTCTTTGATCATTGGGAAATCTACATCAAAACTCTCAAATCCGCTCACATTTGGATAACAAAAAGGGAAGATCAACTTGTTTGGGAACATGCTCTGCATGGTGTTTATGCACTGAAACTTGGCTACATTCATCTAAACATGGACATGCTACAAAGAGAGCCTTCATGGTGGTGGAGGGGATTATGGAAGGTAAAATTCCATCTAAAAGCACGAATCTTTATGTGGTGTATGATCACAAATAGGGTACCTACTTGGGATAGGATGAAATGAAGGAATGTGGAAGGCCCAGGATGGTGCTCTTTATGCAAAGAAAATGAGGAATCGGTGACTCATATCTTCATTCTCTATCCCATTGTTAAAAAAAATTGGCAAGAGTGCTCCAAGGCCTTGGGTCAGGATTGTATATGGAAAGGAAAATCAATTGAAGGTGCTTGGAAGGAGTGGTTGTCCAAGCCCTCATATCGTAGTATCAAGGCTCTTCCATTGATCATCAATTGGGGTGCATGGCTAGCTCGAAATTTTGTTATCTTCCAAGATAGGCATTCTCTCCTAGACATAATTATGGCTTAGGGACTCGGCATCCTATCTTATTTTCCTCAAGAAATAGGGGTAAGCACAACTTGAAATGTTCAGAAGGAATCTATTGATTACTCTAGGTCATGGGATTTTTTTGACGAGGCTTCACAAAACAATATTTGTGGGGGGTGAGCAGTGTTTCACCTCTCGCGTAGCCATTCTTTTAAACCTAAAATGGGCTTGGGACATGGAACAAACATTTTTTTAGAATTGATGGCATTAAAACTATTACTACTTTTTGCGGGAGAAAAAGGAGTGAAATCCCTTCAAATCTTTGGAGACTCAATGCTAGTCATAAATTGGACCAGGAAATCTAAAAAATGTCACAATATCTTGCTACTTTCTTTACTTGGTGAAGTTCTTAGAATTTTGGAAACTTTTGATCCTTTCTCTCTATGGCATGTTTATAAGGAGAGTAACTCATCGGTCGATACGCTCTCTAAAGAAGGTATTCATCTGGATTTTGGGAAGTGGATGATTTCATAAATAAAGGGTGCAACACATTTTGATTTCTATCGCTAGCCTTTCATTGATCTTCCTGGCCCTCTGAGCACCTCTATGTAGCTTTCAGTCCACTTTCCTTGGTTTCAGTGTCCCAATCCTTTATTGATGATGGGCCTTCTTTTTTTTGGTTCTCACGGCATTTTTGGGCATTTTCAACATGTTTATTATTCGCTCACATGATGGACTTTCATATTTTTTTTTATGAATTGTTGACGGATTTATATGGTCAGAGCTTTGTTTTTTATAGCTCTCATGAACAACATTGTTTTGGGTTCGTTCTAATGGACAGAATATGTAAGGCAAAATCTTATTATGTTGCCATCTTTCTCCTCCTATGTTCCTATTCTCTAGGCATTGCAACTCTCATCTCCCCTTAGTCTTGGGGAAAAATACATGGGCACATGTATTTCCACAGAATGTAAATTTCATTTCTCTTTGAAATAAAATTTACGCTTTTTTCCTTGGGAAAAAAAAACATAGAAATATTAGAGAAGATACATTTATGGGAAGGAGAGAAAATGTAAGGTACTAGATAGAAATAGTAGAGAAAAGATGTTTATGAAAAGACAATAGAGAAAAGGTAAGGTGAGTAGAAGGGATAATATTTCCATGGATCGAACTGCCTTGTTTAAGGGATTTTAGACATTGATTTTCCTACTATAGTTAATATAGTAGAGAATATTTCATCGAAATGTTAAGGAGAAATTAAATTTTAAAAGTGAGATTGACAAGAAAACATGAACTCTATAAAGTTGACATAAACTCAATGATCACATATACAATTCAATATTTAGATGAGAGGTCAATAATACCTAATATAACTCAGCATTTAGCAGTGGTAATAGTGGATACACATATGTGTAATATGAAAAAAAGACATAACATATGCAACCAAGACAAAGTAAAAGATGAGCAAATTACTCAAGTCTAAATTATAAGCAATTAAAGTTGAAACATGTAACTAAGAACAATGGTAAAGATAATAATAATAATATTCTAATTTTAAGGTCACAGTCAAGCTAGACACCAAATTGGTGTATGAGACCCCCACGTTTGTGGGATAGGACACCCCCTTCGCACAACAATTTGACTACTAAAAGCTTATATTAAACTTGCTTGTAGATATACTTTGTATAAATATTTCGTTTGAGTAATATTTTATGCTCAAAGCCAGTAAATAGTATGGATGTTAAGCTATTGAAGTTGTTTGTAAATAAACTTTGTATAGATATTTTTGTTCAAGGAGTTATCCTTCATGTTCAAAGCAAATACTTCGTATAAATACTTTTAAATATATATTTTTTAAGGAGCTATGTTTTATGTTCAAAGCCAAATTCATTGTTCATTTGGATCAAATGTATAAGTGTAAACTTATTATTTCTTTTGCAGCTACTGTAACCATTTCATTTTACCATTTTTTCTAAAAGATGTAGTTCACTCCAGCATTAAATGTATGGATGTAAACTCCTTTTTTTCTTGAAATATTGTAAGTATGAATTGTGAAAATTTCCTTTCTTATGGGATGCAACGCACTTGGATCAAATGTATGGGTATAAATTTATTGTCTTTCGTGTAGTTATTGTAACTATTTCCTTAGTGGTTGGTTTTGTAAATGGTGCAGTTTGCTTGGATCAAATTGTATGGCTGTAATCTTGGTCTTTGTTATTGTATTTATTTTAGCTATGAGTAGCATTTCCTTTCACTCTCATTTATTAGGGAGTCTTAGATTATCGAATTGAACAGCTAAGTATTTTGGGAGGAAAGGGCATGATAGTTACTTTTCTTTATACAACGTGGTTATGAATTACGCATTGGCTTTATTTGGGACATTTATCGTTGAGTAATTTGTATGAATCATAGCCCCTGGGGGGAAGCTCAATTGGAAAGTGTCGTGATATGAAGTGTTATGTTCAATGAGGTTTCGAGTTCAAATCTCCCCAACTTACCCATGCTTGTAGAAGGGGCATACGTATGGCACTTGGAGGTTATAGTGGTAGCGGTCAGAATCGACCCCATGTCACGCGAGTACGAGACCGCCCAATTGTCGATTCTTCCATATACAAAAAAAAAATGGTATGAATCGTTTATGTTTCTTTTCTAGAGGTCATTTATGCTCCATATAGTTCTAGAAGTACGAAGCTGAGATGATCGGTGGTTAGGTGCAATCATCACACCAAGTGTTATTAACTCATAGAGTATCTTATCATGGAAATCAAATTTGTTTCAGTACATTCACTCTTCAAGCACTTGAACCTACTTCGATAACATTTGGGTAGATAGAAGTTGTATGAAGAATGGTTACTCATTATACACATCATGGCAGAAAAATATGGGTATGAATATTTCCCAACAAACGTTGAGACATGCAGAAACATGTATGGATTCCAAGAAAGGTTCAAGGATGCAACTCACCAAAAATCCATAAAAATGGGACCTCTCTTAGGTCGATTGTCAATACAATTGGCTCTCCAAGCTATGAATTAAGTAAGTTCCTTGTCGATATTTTAAAACCCCTTGTAGGCCATAACAACACTTTTATCAAAGATTTTAGTGCATTTGTGGATATGATCAAAGATGATACTCTTCATCCCTAGGATTTGATAGTTAACTTTGATTTAGTCTTATTGTTCATGAAGATTCCCATTTATGGAGCTATGGAGGCCATAAGGAATGTCATTGACCTAGAGACTTCCAATCTCATGGAAATATGTCTTAGGTCTACCTTTTATAGTTTCCAAGGAGAGTTATATGAGCAAACCATTGGAGTTTCCATGGGATCTCCACTCTCTCCCACTGTGGCTAATATCTTCACGGAGGCCTTTGAGACCAAAGCTATCAACTCCTACTATATCAAACCCAAGATGTGGAAGAGATCTGATTGTTGATGAGGCCAACGTTATCTGGTTCATTCGCAAGGATGAATTTTCTAAGTTTGTTCTTCATTTAAACAATCAATTGAAGCATATCCAATTCATCATGGAGATCAAAAAGAATGATAGCATCCCCTTTATATATGTGAGGGTTAGCAAAAAATCTGATGGAACCTTATCCCATCAAGTATTTAGAAAAGAAACCCACACTAAACAAGACCTCCATGTTAATTCCCATCACCATCATACCCAGAAACTCAATTTCATTAGTACCTTGGCCACTAGGGCCCTTTGAATTTCAGACAATGAGCATATTGATCATTAACGCAAGCATTTCATTCAAGTGTTCAAAAAGAATGGGTATAAAGAAACTCAAATCAAGAGCATTATTTAGAGAGCCAGTAACAGGGCTCATAATAGGGAACATGATGAAACCTCAAAATTTGTCCTTTCATTAATTCAAGGTGTAACTGATAGGATTTATAGAATCCTTAGGAAAAACAACATCTTTGTTCCATTCAAGCCCCCTAACACCATTAGGGGAATAATGAAGTCTGTTAAGGACCCTATAAATCCATGTTTCTACAAAGGGGTCTATGAGATTCCTTCCAATTAAGGGTCAAAGAACATGAAGCAGATATTAGGCTTGATTGTTTCTACATCTTTGTCATTGTTAAGCACACCCATAACACTAAATATTAGTTACACCTTGAGCATACTAAGGTCCTTGCTAAAGAGAATAACTATTTTAGACATAAATTTAGAGAAACCACTAAAATCTTCAAACACCCTCTTAATCTTAATAGAGATAATGGTTGGGATGCTAGAAAAAGTTGGTTCGTTATTCTTCATAGAACCAAGAACTTGAATAGGATCATTGATAATGGCATCAACAATGATTAATTCCTAATGATTTTGGTTTTCTTTTATCTTAAGCCTCGTGATCTTCTCCTCCACTCCTTCCTCCTTTCTAATTTTGTTTAGTTTTAGTTTTTAATTTTTTTTGTTAATTTTAATCTTTATTTTAACTCTTAATTTTTTTTATATTAATATCTATCTTTTTCTAATATTTTATTAATACTACTATAACCCTAAATATTATTGTAAAAACTAATATTGTTATTATTTCCAATATTTTAATTTCTTTTTTTTTTCTTTTTTTTTTCCTTCTCTTTATATTTGAGTTAGTGTTTATTTCACTTCCTTATTAAATTATATTTCTCTTTTTTTTTTTTTTTCTTTTCCTTTTATCTTTTTAATAATTTTATTTTGGTTTTACTCTTTTAATATTTTTCCTTATATTATTTGTATCCCATTAATATTGTTATCATTATTTACCTTGTTTCTACTATTATAAAGTTAAATATATTAATAAAGCTATAGTTATTAACATTAATATTTTTAATATTACTTATTATAAAGTTAAATACATTAATAAAGCTATAGTTATTAACATTAATATTTTTAATATTGCTTATTGTTTAATATTAATATTTTTAATATTACTTATTGTTTCTCATTAATAATATTAATGTTATCTTTTTATTTTTAGTATTTTAATTTTGTTTTATTTTTTTTATTAATTTTTTTCTATTATTGTGTTACCATTAATATTATTATCAATATTAATTTATGGTATTATTATTATTAGTGTAGATTTATCTTAAATCTGGATTTATCAAATTTCTTAAAGTGTAAATTTTTTTATCATTTAATTCCATGTCTTAATTCCTTCATATTAGATGATAAAAAAATTTACACCTTAAAAAATTTGATCCTTCTAAATACTTGATAGATCTGAGTTTAACATAGATCTAAGCTGGTTTAATTTTTTAATTATTTAATTTTAACTTTATTTTATCTGTTGTTGTCACTTAACATTATGTGACAACATCTCCCCCATACTCTCGTTATTATTTATTATTATTTTTTAATGTAACTTTATTATTTTTTATTTTTTATTATTTTTATTACTATTCATTCTAAACTTTTTATTAATATTAGTGTTAACATTGTCTTATATTGTTAAAAAAAAATCATTCTTAAACCTTATAGTATGTGTATATTATGTTTCTATAATAATGTTAATTTTTATTTTTATTTTTTTTCTCTCTGGTATTTTTCATGTTTTATGTGTTAATTTTTTTTATTTTTTTCATTTTTCCTTTCTCTTGTGTTTTCATGTTTTATGAGTTAGCCTATTTCTAATCTTTCATTGGTTCCCCTAGTGACTTTCTCATATTTATTATTTTGACAAAACAATGTTTATTTTCAACTTCTTTTTGTACTGATGATGAACCTAGCATAGGTTTGAAACATTGAGTCTAAAATCACTGTCAAAATTGAAAATGTTCCTATTAACAAGTTGAAAATTTAATGAAAACTTCAAGGATAGATAGGCATTAGAAGCCAAACCTGTATTAATAGAACCATTCGATGATATTTGAGTGGGAGCCATTAAAACATTAGTAAGCAACCAAAAAAAAAATCAAGATTTAAGAATGATGGTGTAAGGAAATAAGAGAGTAGACATGATTTCCTATTCAATTAACAATGTTACATGTAAATACATCACACTTTGGCTTTAGATAGACAAGCTATATTAACCATACTAACAACTTGTTGAGAGAATATCTCAACTTCACACTAATCTAGGAGCTAACTAGTTGGAGAAGATATTTCATGATCCAACTATATCTAACAACCTAGAAGCAAATAACTCACTTATACATAATCTCTACCTCAAAATTAACAAAATTACAACTTATGAAATGATGAGGAATCGCATATTAACCAATAAGACAAGTAGGAGTCAATAATTCCAACACCCCCTCTTAACGAGTACTTGTCTCTATATTTGTCAGGTAAGTCTTCATGAGCATCTTTAACCATTTTGAAATCTTCAAGGCTTATAGTCTCCCAACTATAATCCAAGTTTCCCGACACCATTGGACACCATTAGCACTTGCAATGTCTCATAACCCAAGGTATGATGTCAAACTTCTAGATCTTGAATCTCCCCTAAACTATTGGATAGCAATCCCCACATATGTATTTCATAACCCCAATAAAATATAGTTTCCCTCCAGCATCCGGAACAAATTACAATTTCACTTCACCTTTAATTACCTTTGATTTTTTGGAGATTCATCATCATTTATTTTACAAAAGAATATGTCGAACACACTTATAATAATAATAATAAAATTATTTGCTACTAATTAGTATAGCTTCCCCCTCGGAGATACAAAGCAACATAGCAGCCTCGACATTATTCTCGACATTGAGGCCACATGTGTTTTCCCACCAGGGGTCGAGTCTTGCAAGTGCATGGTCCGGCACGTGGTGTACAGAATGAAACCCCTGAGTAAAAATGTCTCCCATGTAGCCATCCTTGGATGCTCGTATGTCAACACAAACAACCCAAAGGAACCGATCCATCTCAGTAGTTTCGAAAACACGAACGGTTGATTATTGTTCTTGTTTTCTTCTAACAACCTAGGAAATGGCGGCCTTCAAATCATTAAAGGTTTGGTCCATTACATCACATACAGACAAGGAGAGAGCCATGATGGTCTCCCGAAGGAAGATTTTAATCGTCTGGTCCAAAATTCCACCAGCAACCCCTGTATCTCATGTAGTGGCATGAAACACAAAATTTCTTATCAACAAACTCTACACATGGAAACTTACTCAAAAAAATTAAAATCAATCCATTCTCCCATGCTAATATAATCTCCTGTGCTAATTTAATATATGTAAAGAGGAATAGAACTCACGTCTGTCTCTTTTTTCTAGGTACTCTCATGAGGGAGTCAAGCTGAGACCGTGTCTGATATAATGTGAGGAAATGGGAGAGTAGACATGATTTCCTCACACACAAAACTGAACTGAGTATGTCATATTCAATTAACAATGTTACATATAGATACATCACATGTTGGCTTAAGATAAACAAGCTATATTAACCATACTAACAACTTGTTGAAAAAATATCTCAACTTCACACTAATCTAAAAGCTAATTAGTTGGCGAAGATATCTCATGATCCAACTACATCTAACAACCTTGAAGCAAACAACTCATGTAGAGATTATCTCTACCTCAAATTAACAAAATTACAACTTACGAAATGATGAGGAATCACATATTAACCAATAAGACAAGTAGGAGTTGATAACTCTAACACATAGTTCCACTTAAATAGTATTTATATTAACTATTATAGTATCATGTGTGTGTGTGTGTGTGGACTATTATTATATATATAATTAGGATATATTATGATTAATATATCACTTGTAATTACTAAGATATTAATCTATATGTATTAATGTAAAAATATCTAATAATTAAACCTAAATACATATCTAAGCATAGTACATTTAAGCATATTAATTATGTGTTTCTTCCTTTTAGGTCAAAGGTTCAAACTCTGAGGGGTAGGGTAAATGGTTAATGTACAATCCTTTGTCTTATGTCAAACATGTTGGGGGAATTGACATACCTCAATTTGGTGATGTTGAATTATAAGATACGTGTACGATGTTGATTGAAGACAAAAATATACAACATTCAAGCACGTGATCCAATATTAAGCGATGTTAGTCAAATTTGGTTAGGAGTTGCAATTCATGATGTAAATTAATAATTATATTGTATATATTAATGGATGTGGTGTCCTGAAGCATGGTTGGCACATCCATGCATATTGCAAAAATGAATTCAACATGAAAAATCATAATTAACATACTCACTAAAATGACTATACTACTACAACTTAATTATATAGAAGTAATAAATACTACTAATTTTATTCATAGTTGTTGTCTAGGTGTATATGTTTATCCCTAAACTATATTAGTAGTTTATGTTAGTAATTTATAGCATTGTCATTTAAAATACATCAAAATTGCTCAAATTTGCTAGTATTTAGCTTAAAACAAAAGTTGTGTCTAACTTTTTTAGTTGCATAGTCACACATTATCCATTTTGTATTAATGGATCATTTTCCCAAGCTATAATTATCATCCTATTCTACCAATGAGTCTGGGGCTTTATGTTGCCTCTAATAGTAACATTGACTCCTTACCACATGTTATTTAAATTTCAAGGCTTCACAGAAAATTACAAGAAGTCCATGGCATCATTCATGGACTAGTACTTCTCTTTGAGAATGTTAGGGAAGAGTCATCTACAAAGTATCCATTTACAAGTTGAACTTCATTTGGGACAGGAAAGGGAATGCCTCGGATGATCCTTAAAACATTTGTGATGACGTACTTGAGGACTTTAGAACAACCATCACATAAAGTGTTGAAGCCAAAGGGGAGCCTTATCAAATGGAGCGCAAAAGGCCTATTCCTCAAATTTGACTTGATAAATAGAAACTCAGGTTATTGCTTTAGAAATTAGGTTTTCAACCATTTTAATAAATGGAGCACCAAATCTAAGTGTGTTTAACACAACAAAGATGAAGGGCCACTCTACCCTGGCATATGCTTTTTCAAAATCAATCTTGATGAAAAGGCTCTAAGAGCCCTAGCTCCAGGCCCATTCCACACCTTCCCAAGCTACAATGACACTATCCCAAATGTGACAAGCTTTGATAAACCCCATATACTATAACCTCATGATTTTTTATGGAATGTGTTATTACATAAGGTTGGTGCCTATTCAAGAAATTTGTATTGGACATTTAGAAGAGTTATCAACCTCCAAATTGTGGTCATCTCTGGGTCTCTTGACATTTGAATGAACTTTATCAACTCTTTGTTGATACAACTACCGAGTGTACATGTCAAAATAACCTCTTTTTACACCAAGTGGAGATCAATATACTTTTCATAAATTAGGTTTTCAACTGCTTTAATAAATGGAGGACCAAATCCAAGTGTGTTTAACACAACAAAGATGAAGGGCCACTCTACCCTGTCATATGCTTTTCCAAAATCAATCCTGATGAAAAGTCCCTAAAGGCCCTAGCTCCAAGCCCATTCCACACCTTCCCAAACTACAATGACATTATCCCAAAGGTGACAACCTTTGATAAACCCCGTCTACTCTAACCTCATTATTTTGTATGGAATGTGTTATAACATAAGGTTGGCGTCTATTCAAGAATTTTGTATTAGAAATTTAGAAGAGTTATCAACCTCCAACTTATGATTATCATTGGGTCTCTTGACATTGGAATGAACTTTATCAACCCTTTTTTTATACAACTACCCAGTGTACATGTCAAAATAACCTATTTTTACACCAAATGGAGATCAGGGCCCACAAAATCCCAGGCAGTTGTACGAACATTTCATGGAAAGTTGTTTTTTTCCAAGTGATTTATCATCAAAAATATCTTTAAGGGTAGTCCTCAACTCATCCAAAGTTATCCTCTGATCACATGCATGAATTTAGTATTCAAACAAATTTCTTTGGAATACATCAATACAAGTATGCTTGGCCACCTATTTTTCAATTTTCATTCCTTGTGATTGAAAAAACAAATTCTAATGATTGGCAAACTCTTTTTCTATGTTCACCTCGTTAGTGAATTTTCCATCTTCAAATTTAGGACCTTGATACACTTTACATTTTTCTAAGAAATGAGTGCATTGAAACAATCCTTAGTAGGTATATCACTTATCTTAAGCTAGTGGGTCTATCTCGTATGTGTCAACTTGCTTCTCTAGCCCAAAGATATCCTTTGAAGGGTCTAATTTGAAGCATTCCTAAAATTTCTTTGAGTTCCTCCAACAGTACCTAGTGTTTCCTTCTTTTGAACATTGTCAATTGTCTTCCATAACCTCTTAGAAAGGAGGTGAATCTTATAATTCCACTAGAGAATATATCACCTATCTCTTATGTTCAAACTTAGATTCCAAATTCTTTTGATAGCTTCAACACATGATTTATGCTTCATATGGGAGGTATTCAACATGAATTTAGTGTTCAACGCCTTGGATTGTTCAAATCCTCAAATAATGGACATCTCTATTGATTGGTGGTCAAATAAATTGATATCTCCCACTATGTAAATTGATTGTCTTCCCTCGTGGCTAAATATTTTTCCTCAGTAACATTGCTTTATCTAATCTTTTTAGGACTAGCTTGTTTCCTTTCTAAAATTTAGACCACTTGAACCAAAGCTTTAGTGAGTATTTTTTGTGAAACGTGTTAGGGTCATATTAGTACAAATAAAATACCACTTAGCGAAGGTTTTTATTGTTACAAAATTGGACAAAAATATCAAAAAAATCCTTTAAAACCTCCATTATTAATAGTAGAGTTTTTACCCTCGGATGGGGTGACAGAGAAGAGAGAGGTTATGATCATGGGGAAACACATTCCTAGTATGCAGACCAGACACCCGACTAGCACTTCAGTCGACACGTCAAATTGTAGGAAAATGACAAATGGATGGGACAAGGGGATATGTGCGAGCCTTGATGGCTCATTAAGGCAGGTTCAAGTAATCCGATGTACCCTCTCTGTCGTTTAATCTTGACTAAAACCCGTCACATGCATAATCACTCCATTATGAGGGTTGTTCATGCCATTCCTCTGCATTATGGCTCTAAGTGGTATTCTAGTGTTATCAGAATAATGGTTCTAGGTGAAGTTGCTTCGTCCCTAGGACTGCAAGCTATGAAAAAGGTGACTGCATTGCCTCCCTGTCGCAAATACCTCTCTTAGAATATCTATGTGAACTACTACTTGTTATGGACTCATTTCATTCTTCAAATGAACTCAATCTCATCGTCGAGGAAGGAGGACCTTCCCTGGTCACTCCACCTCCCACACCTCTAGTTCAAAACCTACCAGTTTGTGCCTACACAAGAGTATTGGGAACAAATCCCTCAGCACATCCAGGAGGAGATAGAAAATGTAGAGGAAGAAATTCTTCTGGACCGATGAAAAATCTATGATTAATGAGAAATTGATGTTGAGATAGAAAATTGGGTACTAGATCTAGGAAATTCCAGGGCAAGGGATACCAAGTACGGGAAAACGATGGACATGTATTGGCACATTAAAACCCTTGTGAGAAAGGTTCTCCAAGAAAAATATGAGGATCATGACGAGATCCTCGGGTAATTGGATTAGGTAAAGCAACAACTTCATGACATTAAAAACGAACTCTTTTCTCGCGCCCAATAGACTGATAATCTAGTTAATGATGACCCCATGTCCCAGCATAGGCATCTCTCTGCTAGGGTAGGTGGCCTATCTCTAGTTTAACTTCTAGCATGCTTAGAATTTTGAGTTTCCTTAGCAACTTTAACATAACATATAGGAAGAGTAATTATGTATTTTTCATATATTGTAATAATAACATTATAATAATGTTAAAAAACAAATCGCTCTGAAGCTACTAGGGTTTCCGCTCTGAAACCTGTACCTTCTCCGCCTCTCTCCCACGGCCGTGGCCATGGAGGCCGAGAGAGGGGCACCCTTAGCCCCGTCCTACAGCACTGCAATAGGAAAGGAGCACAGCTCCAACCACGCCAAATGCCCAACTTTCGAACTCCCGGACGGCATGCAGAAACTAATCTGGGAAGATGAAAATGCCAAAGGAAAAACCAATGGATATCGATCCGGAAACTAGTCAACCACGATCAAAACGCACCTGGGAACCTGGAAAATGCATTCCACAAGCACTGATTTCTCCCAAATACACCATCAGCTCACCAAGAATGGAGGATCAGAAACAGTACATGCGCGATTTTGCTTTGATCGGCAAATTCCTGGGATTATGGCCCTCAGAGGAAGATCTGGTCAAATGGATTCACCACTAGTGGAAACCTAAGGGACATTATGACCTCCAACTAGGATCAAAAGGCTTCTTTACAATCATATTGAATAATTTGGAGGACAGAAATCAAATCTTCGAAGGTGGGTCGTACTTCTATAACTCGGCAGGCTTGTTTCTCCGCTTCTGGAGGGAAAGATTTAGCCTAGAAAAAGAAGACTTCTCACATGCTCCAGTATGGTTACGGCTCTACTTGCTTCCATAGGAATTTCTAGAGGAGATCCTAGCAGGGATTGGCAACACCATCGGCAACTACATCAAAGCTTCGAAGGCAACCAAACAACGAAGGTACACTGCCTATGCTCGCATATGCATTTATTTAAATACTTCAAAACACCTCCCTGGAATCATTATCTTGGACTATCAAGACGAGGAATGGCCCCAAAACTTGGACTATGAGCATATCCCTTTTTGATGCTGCAAGTTTCACGAGCATGGCCATATTTTCCATGAATGCCCTTTAAATAACCCCCCCAAGACAACTCAGAAAGATTCTGACAAACCCAAGGACAGCTTCACCCAAGTCATGGGTCAATGGAAGCACCAGACGAAAAGGGCACCACCGCAAGCCCCTGCTAGACCCCCCACTAAGAACTCATTTGATGCCCTTCAAACCTCGATGGATACCCCCTCTTCCTCTACCAATCCCCTGACAACTCCGACAGCTGGCCAAATCTCTGCCACACAGGACCCCCCTGCCCTCTCCTCCTCTCAACCAATCGCCATGGAATCTTCCCTTCCATCTACTCTCTAGCCAAAAATAGGAGATCTAGACACAGATCTAGAAGATCGAGAGCTAGCAGGAATTGATATGGCGCATCTGGAACAAGCCTATCGTAAGCAGCAGCTGTATACCATACCGCCTGACCAACTGTGCAAGGTGCACAAAGTTTTCCTTAACTCATCCACCGAAGGTAAAGCTCGAGCCAGCACAAACCTAGGAATACAAAAAGAAACCACCAAGGAACAACGTAAAGCCACAAAGGAGGAGAAAAAAAGAGGCAGGAAACCGAAACACCAGCTCATCCAGGATGTTGGTAACTTCCTCGTCAATTCAGGTCAAATTAATTTGATCTCGGACAACTTTCCCCCCCTTCAACCCCTACCATCCTCATGAAGATACTATCCTAGAACATAAGAGGCCTCAACGCAAGGATCAAACAAACCTTGCTCAAAGACAGAATCAGGAAGGAACAGCCAGACATTCTACTCCTACAGGAAATGAAATGTGTCGGAACAGAGGCACAGACCACACTCCAGGGATGTTGGACACAAGCAAAGCATGTGACAGTGTACACTAATGGGGTAGCAGGAGGCCTTTCATTGCTATGGAATCCAGCCACCATCTTGCTTGACAACTTCTTCACTTCCAAGTGGACCATCACAGCCTCTTTTCGCCTCATTGGCTCGAATAAACAAGGATACATAACGAACGTTTATGGACCCCCCAGACCAGGGGATAAGGAAGCTTTCCTCCAACACATGGAGTGAACAGTAGATCATTTAGGCCCTCAAAGGTGGATCCTTGGGGGGGATTTTAATATGATCATGGGACTGGAGGAGAAAAGAGGAGGCAATCACTTCATGGGAAATGACAGCATGCTCTTCAACCGTACCATAGACCTTCTGAACCTCATTGATGTTGAAACAGACAATGGGCCATTTACCTGGTCCAACAGACGCTCGGGGGTCCAACATGTATCCAACAGACTGGACCACTTCCTCATTTTTGAAGCCATCATGATGGACGGCCTAGCATGGAATGCCACAGTCATTGATGCATATGGCTCAGATCATTGGCCAATTCTTTTAACCCTTAACATCACTGGCACCCCCGAACGAAAACCCTTCCATTTCGAAAAATTCTGGTTGACTCACCCAGATTTCGAAGCAAACATCAAGGCCTGGTGGGAAGAGGTGGCCATACATATTGGAACCCCGATGTACAGATTCCAACAAAGATTAAAAAACCTCAAGCTGCTACTCAAAACCTGGAAGAAATTCACCTTCGGCAATATCTTTCAAGCTCAGGAGCATCTTCAGCAGCAAATGCAAACTCTACAGCATCAAATCAGAACTCAAGGTCTAACGAAAGCTCTAAAAACACAGGAAACACTTCTCAATAACCAGATTTCTGAAAGGAAAGCACAAGAGGAAGTCCTATGGAGAAAAAAATCTCGCATCACTTGGCTGAAAGAGGGGGAAAAAAACACTAAATTCTTCCACAGATCCATGGTACAGAGACGCCAGTCCAATCGCATCACACATCTTATTTCAGAGCAAGGCACAAAAATTCAACAACATGCGAATGTGGAAAAAGAGTTGCTTACTTACTACCAATCTCTCCTCATAGAACCCCCAATAGATCGCTCGTAGGCCATCACCTCTATCCTCAAGCACATACCCAAGGAGGTCACCAATGAGCAAAATGAAACCCTGATGAGACAAATCACTCGGGAGGAATTTGATCAGTCGCTAAAGGCCACCCCTCTCGAAAAGGCACCTGGACCAGACGGCTTTACTTCTAATTTCTTTCACTACTGTTGGGATATCATCTGTGAGGATGTGTGGGAAATTATTGAGGACTCTAGAAGATCGGGCAAGGTCCTTCAAGCCCTCGATGCAACTTTTCTCACCCTCGTTCCTAAAGAGCATAGCACCACCTCTCCAACTCAATTCTGACCTATAGCCCTCTGCAACATCATATACAAACTCATAACAAAGATCATTGCAACCCAGTTCAAGCCTATCTTACTGTTCCTAATCCCCCCTGAATAGTCTGGCCACATGGAAGGTCGCCAGATTCTGGACAGCGTCATCCTGGCTCATGAAGTTATCCATTTCCTCTGATCAACCAAAACATAGGGCATGCTCCTCAAGCTGGATCTC
>JASDQU010109144.1:2914-16677 GCA_032191745.1 Picea mariana
GTTTTTATATCTTTTTATCAATAATGGATCTTAGACATCCCTTATCTAGAGTTTGAATAAATTGCATCAAAATATAAATTTTAAATTATTTAAGGATTAATTTAATTTAATTTTAAAGTTGTTAGAATGTTTCTAACAAATATAGCCATAAAGATGACTACAAACTTATTCACTCTTAAAATTTATTATCCAATATATTTGTTAATGGCCCTCTCACATTCTTATAATATCTTTTTTCTTATTTTCTTCTTTTCATCTCTTTAATTCCTCTTCATTATATCTTTTGATAAATCTAAATTACCATTCCACTTCATTATATCTTTTGATAAATCTAAATTACCATTCCATAAGTCTTTAGCATCATAGTCCCCATTTTACTAACTTCAATATTTTTATTATTATTTGTTTATTTAATTTAGCCACTAGTAATTACTATTTCACTTTTCAATTATCTATTTAACCTCCTATCTTGATTTCCTTTATATTCTTTGCAAATATTTTATATATTTGATGCTTTTATTTATTTTTCTCCTCTTCTTTAATTTATTATTAGGATTATTTTTCATTATTTTATTTATTTAGTTTATATTTTCTTATTTCTACTCCCTTTTTTATGAAATTATAAAAATTCCAAAAAAATCCACTCAACATTTCCCCTCATTTCCAAGATTAGATTATATTTAAGGTAAATAAACTAGTTACATTTTTGACATTCTAAGAGCCTCCTTTTTGTTATTCATAGCATTCTACCAGTATAACTAACCCATGTAAGTATAACTAACCCATGTAGATCTATTTCCTACTCCCTATTCTAATATTTTACTAATTTTACTTTAAATATTATTATTTTTATTTAATTACACAATTTATTACATTGCTTATTCTATTAATTTGTTCATATCCTCTATATATTATTAAGTAGAATTAATCACCCTTAATAAAATCATAATAAAATATTACTTTATATTTTAATATATTTCTAATATTAATTTTATTCTCTTTTTTTTAATTACTTATTCTATTAATTTATTAATTTAAACATTTCATTTCTTTTAATTATTTGGTTCAATTTTCTTTAATAAATTACACTAATTTTTTAATGACTAATTCTTTCTTACTTCCATTTACTTTTTCATAAGCTAATATTTTTCTATATCTCTTATAAACTTTTCTTTGGATCCTTGGTAATAAGTAAACTGTTCACTCAAAACATTGGGAAGTTTTGAACTCCAACATAGTGCATATCCAACAAATTTACATTATTTAATTATTAATATAAAAATATAAAATTATGATGAGACCATCGATTATTTGGTTTGATTGGAATCAATGCAATTTCTAATCTTCAAATATGTCCCATTTGGGGTTAAGAAATCATGGCCATAATCTATGGATTCCATTTCATTGTAATGTATATGACATGAGGGAATGAACTTAGAAGGGAAGAGGAAGAGTTATAGAACTGTTATATCAAATTTTGCCACATTCCATGCATCTTTCTTTGATGGCATTCCATTTCCTTCTGTAGACTTAAATTCCCCTTTTTGCTCACTCCAGAGATAAAAGTACATATTTGTGTCCATATATGCGACCTACAGTTAGAAAACTCGTGTATATACAGATTTCTCCATTACAGCCTGCGTACATCGATTTTGGTGCTCAAAAATTAAAAAATATGTCGGGTTTCCATGACATGCCACATGATCCATGATCCTTCACCTTCTATATACTGGAAACGATTTGACTCGACCCTTCAATTCCATTTGGAGGCTATAAATTGATCCATATAAAAGCCTTGAGATATTCATCACATTGAGAGCAAAGACACTCTAGAGAAATTTCACCTCATAATTGAGTTTGGATCCCTTTGTCCTTGAAAGTCTGAGCTTCCTGTGTTCAACCCCCAATCTCTTCCTATATTGAGATGGAGAACCTCATTGAATCCTACTACTTGTGAGCTTGCCTTTGTGGAGGACTGAAGTGGTGGAGGCCCAGCTGGAGGGACTTAGTTTCTTGGTTCCAATATGTGTCGTTACAGAAGTTTGTCACCTATGTACTTCTTTGATTACACTAATAGAAATACTCTTTTCTCATCCAATTGCTATATTACAAATATTTGTATTACTTTCCATGGGTGTATTTGTTATGTATGTTAATGGATTATGCTAATTTATATGCTAACATTATATATCATTTCCACATGCTTGCATATCTTGGTTGTTGAGGACAAGTTGTAGGTATAACGATTTGGGTCGTGTGCTCAATAATGGTCTTCTTCGGATGTCCAGATGAGGTATGGTTATAGCCTTCTCTTGTTATCATTTTCATTTATATAGCATACTTGAGATTAGAGTTGATTTCTAGGTGTCATTTATTCTGTTGTGGTTTTCCCCTAGCCATAGAGATATTTTCCTCATAACAGAATTGACGACTTCGATGGGGAATTATAATGTATTTTAGCCATCATAGTTACTCCTCTAACTCACACATTAGGGGGAATCTGTTATAGAAATTTTTTCCACACTCCATGCACCTTGCTTTAATGGCATTCCATTTCCCTCTGCAGACTTAAATCCCCCTTGTTTCTCACTCTAGAACTAAAAATACATATTTTTGTCCATATACGTGACCTACAGTTAGAAAAATCGCATATACATAGGTTTCTCCATTAAAAATTGCATACATCGGGTTTGGTGCTCAAAAATTAAAAAATATGTCGGGTTTCCATGACATGTCACGTAATCCATGATCCTTGACCTTCCATATATTGGAAATGATCTGAATTGACCCTTCAATTCCATTTGGAGGCTATAAATTGAACCCTATACAAGCCTTGATATATTCATCACATTGAGATTAAAGACAGTCTGGAGAAATTTCCCCTCATAATTGAGTCTGCATCCCTTTGTCCTTGAAAGTATGAACTTCTTGTGTTCAACCCCCAATCTCTTCCTATCTTGAGATGGTGAACCTCATTGACTCCTAGTACTTGTGATCTTCCCTTTGTGGAGGACTGAAGTGGTGGAGGCCCAACTGGAGGGACTTAGTTTCTCGGTTTCAATATGTGTCGTTACAAAATTTTGTCACCTAAATACTTCTGTTGATTACATTAATAGAAATACTATTTTCTTGTCCAATTGATACATTGAAAATATTTGTATAACATTCCATGGACGCATTTGTTATGTATGTTAATGGATTATGCTCATTTATATGCTAGCATTATATATCATTTCCACATTCTTGCGTATCTTGGTTGTTGAGGACAAGTTGCAGGTATAAATATTTGGGTCATGTTCTCAATAATGGTCTTCTTTGGACATCCAAATGAAGTATGATTCTAACCTTCTCTTGTTAGCATTTTCATTTATACAACATACTTGAGATTATAGTTGATTTTTGGGTGTCATTCCATCTGTTGTGGTTTTCCCCTAGCCATAGAGAGATCTTCCTCAAAAAAAAAAACACTCACCATGGAATGGACTATGTCGGGTCATAAAAAAGTTTGATGGAGCTTGATGAAATAAAATTTTTGTCTTTGTCCTTATTTTAATCTCTCTACTCTTTTGGACGAACCTTCTAATTCTAATAGAAAAATGAAAATTTATTTTCTTTGTTTATTCATTTGTTGACTTTATCCCACAATTGAAAATGATTAAATCACCATGGAATACTATTAAAAAAAATTGCCAAGCATTTTTACTAGATCCTGCACACACTTCCTCTTTCAATAAATGGTTAGAACTTCACTCTCGATAAAAAAAAATTAAATAGAGATGAAAAAAATGATTTATCCGCTCTTTTGGATTAATTGGTTGACTCTAACATAAAATGAAAATTTCTATTGTTTTGTTTCTTGATTTCATTATAGAAATGAAAATGATTATTAAATCACCATGAAATATTATTGGAAAGGACTACCAAGCATTTTGACTAGATCATGCACATACTTTGCCTTTCAATGAAAGTTTAGCACTTCAATCTTGATAAAAAGACAAAGAATTTATCTACTCTTTTGGATAAACCTCCCGACTCAAATAGAAAAATAAAATTTATTTTGTTTGTTGACTTCATTCCAAAAAGTAAAATGATTAAATCACCATGGGATATTATTAGAAGGGAACTACCAAGTGTTTTGACTAGATCATATACATATTTCCACTTTCAATGAATGGTTAGCACTTTGCTCTTTATAAAAAATAGATAATTTCTCTGTTGTTTTGGATCAACCTACTACCTCCAATAGAGAACAAAATTTTCTTTTGTTTGTTCATTTATTTTTGACTTCATCCTTGGAATGAAAAACATTAAATCACCACAGAGTATTATTAGAAAATAAATTTCAATTGTTTTGATTGGATCTTGCACATACTTCAAATTTCAATGAATGGTTAACACTTTTCTCTTGACAAAAAAGAATAGATAATTTCTCTGTTCTTTTGGATCAACCTGCTGACCCTATTAGAAACTAAAAATTTCTTTTGTTTATTTTATTGTTTTTTGAATTCATCCCAAAAATGAAATGATTAAGTCACCATGGAATAATATTGGAATGACACTATCAAGCATTTTCATTGGATTCTACACATAATTATTTCAATGAATTTTTAGCACTTCACTTTGTTGGACTTATAGTCTGTAAACCAAGATTAATGAACATAGGAGAAGATATACAAAAATCACACAACAAACAAAAGATAGAGGGTTTGGGGGAAATGGTATTATTTGTTTCTTTATGGAGAAATAAATACAAGTATCAAGAACATCCTCACGGGATTCTTCATTTAAACAATATATTCTCAAGCATTTCCAAGCATATGGAAGGACAAATGCTTGAGAAACCTCTTCCCCCAAAAAATGTAATTGCAAGGTTTGTTGTCACAACCCAACAATATCCACCTTGACAACAATTTCCTGATACCTTTCCCAATGAATAAAACATCAACTTCCTGAAAGGAAGAAAATCCAAACACCACCAAAACTTCTCTAATAATACTGGTTGTGTGAGCATGTCTGTACGGTTTTCTCTAGTATGGATCACTCCACCTCCAATAAATCAACACAACCAAAAACTAAATTACTACAACCACTTTAGGCGATACTCGTTCTTCTTAGATACCAAAGCACCCATTTCCATGATATTTACCTAGTTTTTCCATCTATCCACTGACAACAACAAATTCATGTGAAATATTTGAACATTCCATCGCAATCATCAACCTTCCTACTATATTTTCATAAGGTACACGAGACATATAGTCCTTTCTTATTTACTTCTAGGACATAAAATTGAAGAAATATTACAATGGAAAGGGATATTTATCGATTTCACAAAGTTCATACTAAACCTAATCAGTGATAACCAAAAATTACCATTTTTCCCATCGCTCTATACTTCTATGCCCAAGATTTTCTTTGTTGATCCTAGATCCTTCATCAAAATTCCTAGCCAACTAATCCTTTAACTTGTTGATCTTAACCATGTTTTTCTTGCAACAAGCATATCATCAACATAACATCAAGATAACTAATATGCCATAGACACAATGGTCATACCCGCTTCCTAAGAAAATTCAGTCACCATGACGTAATCAAACATCTTGTACCACTGCCTGGTTACCTTAGGCCATGCAATGATTCCCTAAGTTTGCAAAATAATCTCCCTCTGCGATCCTAAACAACTTCTCATGGTATATATCTATGCTACTAGTTATTTGTGGACAATAGGATCCCACAATTTGCATCCCTTAGCTCCATCATCATAACCAACAGAAATATAAAACTTTGTTCCCTTGACCAAATCCAGTCAAGCCAACCAATAAATCCTTCACCTCTCACCTCCATGGCAATTTCAATGGAGTATCCTTGTTGGACAGGCAATTTTGGATACAATTTTGGAGAAAAACCTAAGTATGAAGAAATCATGAAGAATGTAGAAATCACGCAGAAAGAAGAAATCCCACAGAAGGAAGAAAGCACGTAGAAGGTAGAAAGAGCGCATAAGGAAGGAAAGCGTGTAGAACGAAGACAATGCATGAACACAAGAATAAAGCAAGCGGGTGAGAGGAGAAAGCACACAGGATGACAATGCACCTTTCTAGAAATAGAAAAGAAGCAGAGAAGTTGTATAAGGAACGACAAGTAGAAGAAAGAAAACATCCATTTAAATGAAGTTGGCCATGCCATGCATTGTAATGAGGTAATTTGGGATGATAGGAATTTAAGCCCTAGATTTTGGGTATAAATATGTAATGATATTGGGATATTAGAGTGTGTATAATAGAATCAATGTTATGAAAATATCATGAATTTAATAGATGGTTAGTAAGAAAGAAGATGAATAAAGGAAGAGTTTAGAGAGGATATTGTGTCTTATGTTCTTTGCATGTCTATGTGTGTTTATGAAGGATGTTATACTTCATAGAATGGATTTAGTTTATGGATTGATTATTCTACAATATTCATGAATTACTGTGATAATTTATGAAATCATCTAGAGCCTCCATAAGCTAGAATAAGGAACCGTGATTCGCATGTCCACATCCCTTTCCCTTACTGCTGCAAAATCCTAGTTCTTGCAGCCCCAATAGATACCTCGGGTGAGACTTCATCTGCGCAAGAAGATGATGTCTAAAGGGATGATGTATTGAGGTTTTTTTGGTCATAGTTGAACTGAACCTTGGGTCTTACAACCCATGCAGACACCAAAAACCAACCCAACAAATGGTTCCATTGTCAGGACCGGGACATTGAGACTAAGGGAATGTTTTGGAGCCTGACTAAGAAAGAGATCACAGACTGGCTAGAACAAAAATAATAAGACTTTGTGTGACAATAGAACATGAATCCTCAAATGAGTGATAAGAAATGGATGAAAAGATATGTGTTCACAGATCTGCATGAATTGTTTTTTGGAAAATTCCTAGAAATTATGACTGAGTGGATAGAGAGGTTGGTAGAGAAGAAATGAAGGTTTAGTGTTGTAGCATCGAAGAATTGGACTCCTGAATTGGTAATAAAACTGAATTTGGTATGTAACCTAACTACTCCAGTAGTTGATTTTTGGTTGGATAGTGTACTAGGGGGTTATGTTACAGAATTTGTCGTAGATTGCATTCAATCATATAGTGTTGCAGAAATAAAAATTTTCAAAGGCCCACACAGAAGGTTGTTGAAATCATTGAACATGTGGATAAAATTTTGTTATGTGAAAATCACGTAATGATAATGAATTCCGACAACTAAACGGGCTTTGCGCACATAGGGGAGTTGGAGGATGATAGAAGGAGCATTCTAGATAAGGATGGAAGCAATGAAAAAGGAAGGAAGGGACTGAGGATGCAAGAAGGAATTACATGAGATAAATACTACGAGTTTCGAGAGTTGCACGAAGAAAGGAGGTGTAAAAGGAAAAAGACTAGGGATGGGAGAGAAGATCCACACAATCAACTAGAAGAACAAGAATGTTGCGCACAAGTATGAATCGTAGAGACACCATATATAGAAGGAGGGAAAGAGGGGTGCCAATCCAGTCTAGTAATATAAGAGTCGATAAGTCCTACTTAGACAGGATCCTGTGTTGAATCCACGACCCCATGCGCGTCACCACAATCAGAGATAACATTTGAATACTTGCCGAAAGCCATCGTAGTTAGCCAAGGAGGAAAAAATAGTAGAATTTGAAATAGTGGGAATAGTGTGCAGAGTAAAAATCAGAGTTCACCAACATCACTAAGAGGAGGGAATACACAAAATAGAATAGATAATACTCTTCGATTTCCTGAATTCAAGGGAGTAGGATCAAAGGATCTAGAATAACACTTGTTTGTCTGCGAAATAGTTTGGGCTGCAGAGAACATACATGATGAGTTGGTGAAGATTGCGCAATTAGAAATAACGTTTAGAGGTTGTGCACTAGTATGGTATATGAAGTTACAGGGTATTACGCCTACCAGACAGGCCAAGAATTTGGTAGAAATAAAGAAAGCACTACTAAAGGAGTTCAAAAAACCAAATTCAGAGTCCCAATACATCACCGAATTGAAAGAGATTAAATAGGTACAAACAGAGTTAGTATGAGATTTCGATCAGTGCTTTAAGGATGTGATGGGGAGGTTGAATTTTCAGATTCCATATCAATAGCATCAAGAGTTTTTTATTGCAAGACTTCTACCCCACATTTGTAAGCCATTAATTCAACAGAAGGTTGTGTCACATCTCAAGGCTCTGGAAATTGCAATGAAACTAGAGGCATCGTCGATAGGAGATAGTGGGGCAATGGAACAAGTTCAGATGCAGTTGGATACATTTAAAATTTAGTTGGTCGAGCTCACCAAGGGAAGGGAAAAACGAGAACAAATTTGGTGTACAAAGTGCAGGACAAAAGGCCATCACAAGGACGAATTCCCAGCATTCGCGTAGTACTTGGTAGTTGGAGCATCAAATCCACTACCCAAAGGAGGATACTGCGAGATTTGTAAGAAATGGGGTCATCATCCCATTGAGTTTCCACTACTCTAGAAATATCAGAGTACTCTAATGATCGAGGTGGATATTGGTGGCCACCCACCTATTCCAACTAGATCCTCTTGACAGTTTTTAGTTCAACACGTTCTTCTGTAATTAGTTTTAATTGTGGGTTCTATACTTCCGGGGCTGTCAGAATCCCTACACATCTTCCAGTGGATATTGGTGGCCACCCACCTAATCCAACTAGCTTAGTTTTGAAGTTTTCATGTTAGTACATCTTTCTGTACTTCCATGGCCGTTTTGGGGCCCTAAACAATGTTTTTTTGGCTTGCTATAGTCAAATTGTAAACATAGTTAGAGTTTGATGGCATAATGTGTATTTCTCAAAAATCCCTTTCCAATGGGCTATCACGCACCTAAAACAAAGGTCATATGCGAAAGTTACAACCCTGGGAAGTTGAGGTACCAACTTACCCATCGGGGCCCACATAAATTTTGGTGTTTCATCTCCTAGGGTTAGGGTTTTGGATGTCTAGGGTTTTTTCATTCATGAGTAATATTTAAAAGGCCTCTAGAGCCTCATTTTAATCATTCTTCTCATACAGATGCACATAGTAGCCACATCTCTTCTCAAAGATAGCTACCACCATTCGAGCAAGTTGTTTTCAGTTCTGTAGTTTTACAGTTTCATCCTATTTCATTTATTCAATAGAAGTTATTGTTCACTTGATATCTATTGCTTCTCTCCGTATCTATGTGTTTTTATATTAGTCTGTTAGTTAGTTCGTTCCACTCATAAATTCATATCATCCAAAAAACTTGTTTTGCAATTTTTGCAAGTCAGTAGGGAAAGAAGAAAATGACTATCGCTTGTTCGACCTACTAAGGGAGCGCACATTAGATATGTATAGGATCCAGGAAGAGAATACCGGTCCATATGGGAATGGTGCACAATATAACACTCAGAGAGGTTTCAGTCAGGGGAACAGAGAAAATTTTTGTAGAGGCTGAGGTAGAGGGAATTTTGGTAGAGGAGGACAAGGACCGATTATTTGTTATAACTATAATCAACTTGGACACTTGGCCCGATATTTCTAGAACCCATGTACCACATGCACATACTGTAGAGAACTAGATCACGCAATATAGGGCTGAACTCAACTAGTTTGAAAATGGCATGCTAGAGGAAACCTAAACCAAAGTCAACATCAGAATCATAATGTGTTGATGATATCAGTTGAAAGATGCAATGAAGGACCAACAGTGGCAGTTGTTACGCACGAAGGAGATCGAACATGGATTGACCAAGGGAAGCATCCTGAGCAGTGGGTAAGGAAGTCATCAGGTCCTATACCACCATTCAATCTATATCAGGAGAAAGAGACATATCAAAAATATGGGAAAGAGATACTTGGACCACCTGAGGGATCATCAACATCAACATTGCCTTAGATAGAAGGTCAAGTGATGCCATAGAAGCTAATGGAGAAGGTAAGTACACTAACATAATTTTTAAAGAGTTGTGTATAACTAATGAAATATATTATCACGCTAAGTACTTTATATGATATGATTAATCAATTCACAAAAGGAATATAAGCCCCTGCCATGCAGAGAATGGTAAACTAGGTATTGCGCAGGAAGAGAACCAACATAGAATTCAGGTTCAATGCATAGATTGGGGAGTACGATGTGGATAATGTTATTGTGGACTTAAGATCGGATGTGAATATACTACCTAAGCAGACATGGGAGATGATGGGAGAACCTGATCTAATATGGTCCCATGTTCAGTTAAGACTCATGAATCAACATAAGATAGTCTCGATTGGGTGACTAACAAGAGTACCTGTGAACATAAATGGAGTGCACAGAATGACAAACTTTGAAGTTATTGAGATAGTTGACGATAGTAAAACATATCCATCCTTAATGGGATTGGAATGGGCAGTCAATAACCATGAAATTATTAACTTGAAAAGGAGGGAGATGATCTTTGAGATTGGGGATATAAAGGTTACTGCACCTTTGGAACCATTAGAAGGGAAGAGATACACAGAATCAACAAGAGGAAATGACATGGACAACTTATATAATTTGACTATGTGGATAGAGGATTATATCGACCCAAAAAAGGATGGCACACTGAGTTGGAGAAGTATCAATTCATGTGAAACAGATTCAGAAGCAGGTCTAGAGAATTGGCAGCAAAGGATGCATGAAGTGTCAACTAGATGATGTGCATGTATAAACTAATCCTTGCGCTTGATAGGCATAGAGCTATGTGACCCACCCAGGTATGATGGAATAAATGATATTTGTATGTTTATACAAGCATTTTAGTTACAAGTACCTGAAAAATAAAGGATTTTGGCATTGGATGTGATCTAAAAGCAACTCCATCTAGATGGTGGGCCACACACATAAAGGGAATGAAGGACTGGGCACAGTGCAGTAGCATCATGCAGATACACTTGGGGATTGAAGCAGAAGAAAGTGCATAGAAATACACAGGAGAGAGCGACCTGGATGGTCATGTGGAAATATGTTGGGCTTTATGGCACTCCAGATCAGAAACATAGTGGACGCACTGAGTCATACACACATTGGACACGATTCAGAAGAATTGGTAGTTGGAATTCAATATGCGCAGGGAGACAACAACATGGGAAGGATTGGTTTAGAGATTTGAAATCATGTTCACATTTGAACATGAATCTCCCTCCATACATACATAACTATAGGCCATTTGAAAAAATATCTTCTCAATGGTAGAGACAGTGGAAGAAGTACCTTTATGATGTGTGCACAAAGCCAAGATGATGGTCGAGAAGCTATTGGAATGATATAATGTCACAGAGGAATAATATGAGGAAGAGGATCCCAGGAATGTACAAGTAACATAGACAAAAGAAACACGCGCAGTAGAAGGGCCAGAGCTTGCATCCGTTGCGTACACATAGCCTATAAATACAAATAAAGTCAACATTGGGACAACGAAGAATCCAAAGTTTGCGAAGATAGGAGAATATTGGAACAATGAGACACTTGAGAAGGTTGCATACTTATTACGGGAATATCATGATTTATTTCCAACCACATTCTCATAGATGGAAAGGATAGAAGGGAAATTAGGTAAGATGAAAGGGATAGCAGGAGAGTTAGGGGAGATGAAGATCCCACTCAAATCTGGAGCTAATCCAATCCGACAAAGACCTTATATATTGAACCTGTGGTACAAGGAGAAGGTTAAGGTTGAAATAGACATGATGGTAGATGAAAGAATTATTGGCCCAGTAGAAGAATATGAGTGGATTAGCCTGATGGTGGTGCAGGAAAAGAATGCCAGAGGAATTAGTATTTGCATGGATCTAAGGAAGATGAATGACACATGCTTACATGACCCATTCCCAACACCATTCATGGATGAATTACTGAAGAACATATGAGGTCAAGAAACATATTCATTTATAGATGGATTCTTTGGATACCATCAGATAAAAATTGCATAGGAGGATTGACACAAAACCACATTTTCAAGAGAGTGGGGAAGTTATCAGTACACGATGATGCCCTTTGGCTTGAAGAATGCCAATGAAAGAGATTATCCCAATAGTGGATCAAAGAATGGAAGTAGAGTTTCCAATGGACAATGCGATGTTCTTGGAAGACAGATTTTCCAATGCCAATAATTGTAGAGGACAAGCCACGGTATCCCATCAGTCAAGGCCTGACACACTTTATAGTAATGTCGACCGACACATAGATGGAAGGGGGCATATATTCTCTAAAGGATATAAATCATCATTTGTCTTCAAATTATTATATGCATGGTTTTGAATTAAGGTTTATGCAACATAAAACCATAAAAACAGAAGGGTTCAAATCCAAACGCTAATTTCCTTCAATTCTAAAGAATGACTTAACTGGAGGAGCTCATGGTGGAAGAGTGTGACCTGCTGGTTCAAATTGCAACATTTTTTATGAACTGGAAGACTTCAAGGAAACAAGGGGTAGCCATATTAATTAGTAGTAGATGATTGTTTGAATCATTGTAAGTATGTTTGATGTCCTTATGGATTGTGAAATAAATAATGATGAGTCTTCAAATATCATAGGTGTGGTTGAGGCATTTGCATGTTTAGAGGGGGAATCTAGTATAGGTTCAAACTCATGGTGGATGGTTGTTTGATAGTGCTAGACATTGTAGGGTATCAAAAAAACTATGCCCCATTGGAGTTGTGAGATAAGTATGACGATACTACTTATTGAGATAGCTCATGATAGATCCAGGACCTGGAAGTTCCACATATACCTTTACAAGTGTTACGAGACATTTATAGTGGTAATGATGTCCAATGATGCTAGGAAACTTAGGTCACAACTGGAAGATTACACTTTTTAGAGGAATAGGTGACAGCCAGATGGAGTTCAAATTGAAATGGTCAGAGACGCTGATAAATACTTTACCTGATAGAGATCGAGACAAGTACTCAGTAAGAGGGGGTGTTGGAGTAATTAACTCCTACTTTTCCTATGCACTTAATATGTGATATTCTTCATCATATTATTAATATTGTGCTTTGCTAATTTTAATGTAGACATTATCTCTACATGTGATCTTAGATCCTATTTAGGTGTATGGTTGAGATATTCTCTCAACAAATGGATTGTGTGGCCAATATAGTCAATCTATCTTAATACCAAGCTTAATGTATTTATATATGCATGTGTTGATTGAATTATCATATACAAAATTCAGTTTTGAGTGTGAAGAAATGTCTACTCCATTTTTTATCAGTTATCATTTCAAATCCTTTCTCTCATGAACTAATTGTTTTTTTTTCAATAAAAGAAAAAAACTTATATTAGTCAATATAATATTTCTGTTATAATAATTGTTATAATAGTTGAATACATAATTATATACAAACAAAACTAGAGATGTAATGTGCTCCTTGAGCCTACAACCCATTATAATTGCGATATTATTATATATAAAACATATATCACAAATTATTTATAATCTCTAACCACTTCTACTATACAATCATCCAAACACTTCAACCAAATAAAATACATTATTTGTATACCAAATTACAATGTCATTATTGCTACATACAAGCACATTGTACGCTAACTATGAATAATATTCCATAACATTCTATAGGCTAATTGTTTATGTGACATTGTTGAGCATATGTTTTCCAATCAACAAAGGAAATAACTAACTTGTACCCTTTCTATGTAAGTTCCCAAACTCTCTCTCTCTCTCTCTCTCTCTCTCTCTCTCT